>SNQJ01S0109346.1:2112-24228 GCA_010110895.2 Picea sitchensis
AGTTGTGGTTAAATTCCATGGACATGTTTATTTTCTGCGTGTTGTTGGCATTATGCCTTTGCATATTTGCTTCTTGTTACGTATTTCTTTCATATGCTGGTATGTGATCTTATGGAAGAATTGAGTTCAGAGTGGTTCCGAGAGAAAAGTTGGAGAAAGCTCAGGAGGGAGAGTTCCTAGCTAGTAATTGTGAAACAGAACCAGGTGAAGCCCGAACGGGAAAAGTTTTGGAGCGAAGGACTCTTCAAGAGGAAGAGAACCGACGACTTGAACTCTTAAGAAAGAGTTAACCTCCAAGCGCAAGTGGAGCCATTGCATTTCGGCATATCGGGGTTGGTGGGTGCAAGAGTTGCATGCATGTTGAAATCGCGAATAGCAATTTCCCGATTCTGTGGGATCCGTCGATCGTTGGAGGGACAAGTGGCATGAATCCGAGAATCGGAGTTTCGACGTTCGGGGTTTCCAACAACAGGGAACTTTGTGTCGAGGATTCGCGATCCGCGAAATCCCAAAGGTGACGTGGCAGAGTGGGGCCCCGGAAGATAGGATAGTCCAGGTGGCGATATCTCGATCTGTTGACCGTTGACCATCGGCATTCGGGGTTCGGAGTTTGGAGTTGGACGAGGAGTGCACATAGAGTTCGCGATACTGCGAAACCTGATTTCCCGAAGTAACAGAACGGGAAATCAACAGAGAGTCCTGTGGGTGACGAGAAGTCCCGATACGGGATTTGAAGGGTGTTACAACTCTTCGGGCCATGGGAAAGAAGGTCCCGGCGAGAGCGGCTGTGCCATCGAGGGCAGAGTTACGTCATTGTGATGTTGCAGTTTTGCTGCCGAGATTTTGTTGCCGCGAAACTGCTGCCACATTTTTCCTGCGCATTTTTTTTGTCATGGTTCTTCTACCGCAATTTTTTTGCCGCATTTTTCTTGTCACATTTTTCTTGCCACATTTTTCCTACCATGATTTTCCCGCCACACTTTTTCTTCCACACTTTTCCTGCTGCGATTTTTCTGCCGCACTTTTTTCTTCCATAGTTTTCCTTCCATGATTTTTCTGTTGTACTTTTCTTGCATGCTTTTTGTGCCACACTTTTCTCTATCAATAATACTTGCCCAAATAACCTTTCACAAAATAGATATTCAATGATTTTTAATAGGTACTAATGGGAGAGATTTTCTCTCTTATTTATACTTCCATGTAACTTCCTCAAGGGGTTACCTTCTAACCAACTTATACCACTTTCCTTATTTTAGGGATAACCCACTTCTAACCACTTGTCCACTTCTAACTCACTTTACTACAAATAGTAAATTCTCCACTTTTAGTTGCAACTAAATTATTATTTAATTTATTTATTTTGCAACCACTGTGATTTATCCATAAATAGTAAACTCACCACTTCTTGTTGCAACCACTTTATTATTTAAATAATTTCTCTTTGCAACCACTTTGACTACCTTATTATTTAAATAATTTATCTTCACTTGCAACTTCTTGTTGCAACTAACGTTTCTATAATTAGTCAATTCATAACTTGTTTTCCCTTTTAAACTAACTTTTTGTTGCAACCACTTTATTATTTAATTTATTTCTTGATGCAACAACTATACCCATCATTAAATCCTAGTTACCATGAAATTGATTAGTACACTTAACCTAGGGGATTCTAGAATAATTGACGTCTTTGACCTTCTAGGGTTTTCTATATAACTCATGAGGGTTCTCCAACATCATATGTCCATAACTCTCTAACCGTGAGGAGTTATGTGATGTTCCACATATCAACGAAAATGGTATGACATCTACTATACATATAGAGTAGTCTTACCTCCAAATATATTAAATTTCATACCATTATACATCAATCAAGATGAATTTCCTTAATTATATTGTTGGGGCTACCAAAATTTGCTTCCAGACTTTCTTCAATGGTTTCCATCAATGAAAACCATCCCAATTAATAAAAAATATTCAGTGTTTCTATAGAAAATGGTTTTCCCTGTGCTATATCTCTCTCATATACATGTGGGGTCCAACATTAGTACTCGACCCAATATCTCAAGGCACTAACTAAGAAGGTTAGACCGTGCCCTTTTCGATACTACTCGACTACCTAGGTACTAGAGATTATCTTCCCAAGTGATGTTCTCGGTGGCACTATAACAATCAGGTGACCTATCATTTTATCTATGGTGGGATTCAGGATATATAGGTCTCTCTTTATACAAGTGTTTTATGATGTGCTACCACTTGAAGGGGTACCAACATGGGTTACAATGATGGCCAAGAGATGTGCGCTTAAAAACCACATGTAGTTCCTGCATGTATGCTTCCCCGACCGTCGATTTATGTGTTGAATGACAAATATTTGTGGGTTTAAGGCACCATAATACATCTTTACCCTGAAAAAAATTAACCCACAATTTTCTACCAAGGAAAGTTCTTTGATACCACTTGTAGTATTCAAGATACAAAATAGTATGGAGAACAACAATATTTTATCTAGAAATGGCATAAAAACAATGATATAAGTAGAATAGTACCATAATAACACCAGAAATAACACCTTGATTAATGATAACAATGTTCACTTGCCTCTTTGAGGAGGAAACCTCCAGTAGAGCATAACTCTATTACAATAATATCCAAGGTAATATTTTGCATACCCTCTACTTCTATTTATACTAAATCTATGTATCCAAAAGAACAATCTAGAGCAAGATCATTCTAGAAGTGGAAGCTTCTATTAGGTCTTCTCACATTTGACTTATTCTTCCTTATGGATAAGCATTATTAATATCTTCTTCATTACATAGAATTATATTATTTTACCTATGTGAGGAGTTAGGGAGGTTAGGTCCCTAACAACCTATCTATCTTTGCGACCTCCAAATTTGACCCTTTACCTTTTTAATACTTAGTCTTTTCTTTGAATATGGATGCATGACCCCTGTCTCTTCAGCATAGATTTCTCTCTCATTCTTGTGTTCCCCAACCTACACTCCTTCATTCTAAATAATGACCCTTCACTTTCGTGACTCGCCTAATGACCTCTTCCCATAATTACTCTATTTTATCATTGTGGATGTGCAAGTCATCCCATTTCACCATTTTCATTCCTCGTGTCTCATGTCTTGCATCTGAAAATCGTCATCAATTATATTTCACTCTACATTCTCCTTTTGCAGTCCCGCATGTATTTTCCCCATCACGTTATATTCCACTTGTGTGAACATAATATCGTTATTGAAAGTGGTGAAGATTTCATAAAGCTTTGTCATAAATTATAAATCTCACCGTGCAAGACGAAAATTTTGAAATAAGATCTATAGTGGTTAATAATCAAGGAAATATGTGGTAAATTAAATAAAGGACTACTATTCCATGTTGCAAAAGGTTATATCGACAATAGCACCACCTATTGGTAAGAATAGAAAAAACATAAATTGTGTCAAGAAAAATAAAAGATTTGTATTATGGTGATAAACTAAATACTTTCAGATATCAAGAACATGAGTTCCAGTGGTCACAAGTTTACAAGTGGTACAAATCCCTCCCTCTTGACGTGAAGTAAACAAGCTAGGTCTAGACCTTAGGGATAACTTCGGCTGGTCGTGTTCCTGAGGTGAGAGATTTCAAAGAGCTAGTTCTTTGGTGTATAGATAATTTTGATTTAGAAAGGAGAATAATTAAATTTCGAGGGAAACAACCTATCTCCTTGGCTCCTTCACGTTTTACAATAATTCAATGACTACCTAAACCCACCATGTAGTTCGAGGGTGAAGAAGCTAGTGAATTCCTCAAGGAAAAAAGAGGTGGAGAAGAGTTCCTCAAAAAATATTTGGCTGACCCAAGAGCTAATACCATTGTTTCTAAGCTTGAGGTAATTTCCTTAAAGTATCCATACATGTAATTTTCATGGTTGTTTTCAAATATGATTGGTTTGGAATCTATGGTCTATGTGTGGAAAATTATCATTTATATCCTCCAATTTGTTGTGCATGAAGACACCTTGATTTACTGGGGTCCTCTTATTTCCAATGAAATTTCATCTGAACTACATGGACTAAAAAGGGCCTAAAAACTATACATGGCATCTTATTTGATTTTATCCATATCCTACTACCATGTTTTCAAATACTTGTTGAGGGAAATGAGTCTGTACTTCAAGGTGAATCCAGTCTTTTCTACCTAGTCCATAACAATTTTATTTCTAAATTAAAATATATATATTTGGTGCCAACACATAAGAACTATCACTTGAGGATACCACCTTTCTGTCAGAGAAAGGAATTTTTGAAGCTATAGAGGATTTCAATGTCATAAGTTTATTTGGTTTCCAGGAGAAACAATTTATGTTCCCTTTCTATGTATCGGGAAGAAACTTTGTTATGGAAGTATGACACAATATAGGTATTGGGATCATTTATTTAATGATAAAAGAGAAAATTTGTTCATTTCATTTTCTTGGAGATTCGAAGAATTTATTGTGATGTATATCTCTCATTTGGATGAATTTGCAAGAAAAATTGATCAACTTGGCTTGAATCAAGTTGAATGTGTTGATGGTTTTGAACCTAATGATTCATTTGATACACATATATACATGGTTGGATATTTTTCTTATTTCACTCAATATAAATATTATAAAGGAGGAGGAGGGGATAATTTAAATCTCCCCGAGACCTCAGTAAATGAATCCCTACATGATGTTGAAAAATTAGCTAGCACTAATGATTTTTATCAACAATAAGGAATATATGTAACAAATAGAAAACCTAATTCACTTATTGTTTCACAAATAAGTACCTTGACAAAAACAAAACCAAGGAGTAGTGGTCTGAAAATGAAGAAAATGACTAATAGAAACACAGATGATGGCGGTGACAAGGATCCTACTAAGAAACATATTGAAAAATCCCATGTTGTACATACTTATTCTAATAGAATAAGAGAGACCGAGAAAATGAGACTAGAAATACTTGAAATTCAAGAAACTCCCGGGGTAATGAATGTAGATGAAATCATTGAAGAACCCAACCGGTCAGAATAACGACTACTAGAAGCCCAAGAAATTATTGAAGCTATGGTCACCCAATAACCAAAAATATTTGAGGAAGAATACATAACACTTAACCACATGCCCTACAATATAAATTCCAAAAAAAAAATTAGCAGAGAAGGTAGACATGAAAAACAAGAAAGTGTCTGAGAAATGGAAATTGGAAACTGATTTCGTTGGGGTTGCACCTTCCACGATTGTATAGTTTCATGAGGAAACTATAGATGCACCGAAAGAATATGTTTGTAATACAAAAAAGGAAAATTGAATTTTAAAGGAAAGAATAAAGGAATTAGAGACAACTCTATTCTGAGACCATTGTTTATTGAGCCATTAACCATAGTTCAACCAACACTTACCATAGTATATCAAAAGTTTCATATAGTTGTTTTTGGTAGTGATAAAGTATGTTATATATGGAATTCAAAAAAGAATAGAATTAATCCATAATATTTCAGAGCTTTCACAAAGCTCCACCAATTTTTCAATGAGAAGTATGCATTTCAAAGAATATCTCTAAAATTATCTTGAAAATGACGAAGGTTTTTAAAAGGATGTTGTGGGAATTTTTTTGGATAAAGTTTGAAGTTAAGTGAAACCGAAATAAGAAATCATAACCTTCCCTCTAGTATCAAGATGAAACAAATCAATTCTTGTTGGTTGAGAAGAATTCAAATCTTAAGAGAAATCCCAAATGAGCAACATGTTGGGAAAAGTAAGAGAGGTGACTTTATCTCAAAACTTGTTGATCTCACAAAGGAACTTGATGGCCCAAATTTATTAATGCACACAATGCTTATGTCTAAAGAGAAACTATCAGATCAACTTTAGGAATTAACAATTACATGGTTGAATGAGGTCACCAACTCATTATAATTCTCCAAAGATGAAGTTGAACAATGGATGGTATGGTATATTAAAAAAAATGATGGCATTGATGACACACTGCACTAATTGGGTATTTACCTAATAATAATGGAGAATGAGCTATTCGAGATAAATATGAAGAATGAGGTCATTGTGGCCCCATTGAGGGAATAAATAGAAAATTGGCTAAGAAAATCCCTAATAAAGATCACCGAGATAGATCAACATGAACAAATTACAATAATTATGCCACCTCTCACAAAACAACCATATACAAAATAAGCATCAACAACCAAGTAAAGTGGTTCAAAGAATATTTTCATCATAGTGAGTCAATTAGCAACCCTATTCTCACCCTTTCAATCTTTTCTTCAGTGATTCATTTTTCATATTGCCTTTTGTTTCCTGTAGAAACTTGTGAAACCTAAGGATACCCCTTAGTTATTTTTCTTTTGTGTTCCAGGTCTCTTTAATTTTATGGTCCATGGGAGGCCCATCCGAGCCCTCTTTGAAGAAAAAATGTAGCCCCTTTTATTTTTGTTTCAAGAAATTAATTACTATTTATTAAAGATATCTATTTTTTTTAGGTTCCTAGACAAACAACATGAGACATAACATTATTGATTTCTCAAGAATTTTTAATTTAAGCATGAGATTTTATGTGTTTATATTATAATATTCATTGAATTTAATGCAGTGGTCCTTTATATTTCTCGTACATATGCGGTCCATATTTTCCTTTCAGTTTTGTAGGATATTGTTTTCTCCTTTGATGAATGTTGCGATGGAAATGTCATTCTTCTTTACTATATATGTTTTTGGTTTATAATCTTGTAATATATTGTAAATATTTTCTCTCTAAATATATTTGTTGTTTTCTTAGGATTTCTTTGCATCTCAATTTTTATTTCAAGAATAACCTTGGTCCTTTCTCGGGGATTTTTATATTCTTGTATGTTACTTAAAATGGATGAGTACCGCCTATTTAAAAATGTTGGGGGTTTTATCCTCGTGAGGTTGAATTAAATACCATACTACATTATTTTAGATCAAAAAAATTGGCGAAGGTCATACTGGGAAGAAAAACAATTTGGTTTAATAGACAAAAAATTTAATGACTCTACCTGAATCCACCCAACCCTAAATAGAATTTTTATTAACAAATCAAATAATTATCTTGCACCGGTTGTATTACCTAATGATTATAACAACAAGGTTTCATGTTAAACTTGGAATGACTTGGGACATTATTTCCTAAGAAGAAGAAAGATTAATATCCATAAGACAGATAAGATAGTTTTGAATCCAAGAAAATATGGATTCATATAAGGTTCCTTTAACAAGAAGTAAAAGTAAGAATCTTGCCACTCAATAAGTTTCCCAAAGTACATAATTTGAAGAAAGTGAGATACAAATCATGGGTGACTGAGAAGAAAAAATAAATGGCATTCCCAATGAGGATAGGAAAATAAATTATAGGCAAAATAATGAAAGAACAAGGGATATACACATCCCACTTAATCTACTTGGAGAACAACACAGATTTCCAAACCTACATCAAGGAGTTTTTCTTGTCTTTTCAGGTGATGGGATAATGGATCCATGAAGACGCATGGATCATTTTTTAAATATCTATGATAATGATTTGATTTAAAATGATTATGTAATTTTTATATTCTTTCTATAAACCTTGATAGGTCCATATTTATCAAAGTTTTCAAAATGTTCTTTTTGTTGTAGAAAAAATTATAGAAGAAGATCATTTTGAAAACTTTGATCAAGAAATTTATGGTAACTAGGATCAAGTTTTGGAATTAGTACAAATGGTTGAAGGATCATCATATTTTATATTCTTTTATGAACAATAAGGCCTTGATTTTTCACAAAATAATGTTGTCCAAACCAGAACACAAGTAAATAAATTCAAGACAAGGGAACAATATGAAAAAGAAAAGGTAAAATATAATTCTCTAGAAACATCCAAATAGCAACTAGTTGTTAATCAAACAAAGAATCCATTTCAAATGAATTATAATCTGGTTGATGAGCTATCCAAGCTCATTATTACCTTACCAATCATGGAGGTATTTAATATACCTCAATAGAGAGAAAATATTTTGAAGATATTGAATGATACAAATTCATGAATATAATCAATTGTTATGAGTACAAGGAAAAAACAAAATGTTTCATCAACAATCCAAAGGGGACAAGTCCCACCATTTTATATATGCATAGAAAATGACAATTTCACATTACACAATTGTCTGGTAGATAGTGGGGCCACCAAAAACATCATTCCATTATTAGTGATGGAATCACTTGGAATGGAATGCACAAAACACTATGAAATGAGGGAGAGCATATATGCCATAGATTCAAGAAAATTCTCATCCTATGGTGAAATAAAAGAGTTATCTGCATGAATGATTGCATCACCTCATATTACCACAGTTTTCAATATCATGTATGTTGATTTACGTCTAGCATATGGTGTTGTTTTGGGAAGATATTGGTGCTCATTCATTGGAGGATATATCATGAATGATGGAAGTTGCATGCTTCTTTGAAATAAAGATGGGACTATGATCAAAGTTCCTCAAGAGCATATAAATCCCATATTGTTTAAGAAAATGGAAAATTAAGTAATGGAAATTATGCTTATGAAGGAATTCAAAATTATGTTTTTCTTAGTACAAAAAAATGAAGTCCACAAAAACACAATAAAGAAAATCCATTCCAAGGTTTTTGGAAAATATCATTTGATGGCGCTTGCTCTTAGTATGGAAATGGAGCTAGCATTTTTTTATATGGTATCTATACACTTGATATAGTATTGGATTTCCCATATACAAACAATGAAATAGAATACAAATAATTGATTCAACGAATGACACTTTCCCTTCAAATGAAAGTATAAAATTTGGTGGTAACAGGGGACTTAGATAATTTGAAACATAATGAAAGAAGAGTATGTGGAATCATGGATTCTTTTAGTTCTTTCAATATATCTTTTATTCATTGAGAAAAGAATCAAAAGAATGATTGGGAGGAAATAATTTCATCTTTTTTCAATTCAAAAGATTCTCAGAGTCAATGTTCTTTTCGTGTTAAGAAAACTTTAATAATATTTGCAAGTTTTTGAAAATGACGAACATATTACAAAATTCCTCAATGATGATTCCTTAATATTTAAAAATGATTCAGAAGAGATACAAGATCCTCATAAGGAAATTTGTGATCAAAATATTGTACTCACTCTCAAGAACTATGTCAGTTTGGAATATCTTTTTACAAGATATGATCAAACAAGGATTTTGGATTGCCCAAAGGGGTTGGATCCAATGGTGGAAAGCGAGGAGTTTTTCACTGTTGGGCAAGGTTCAATTCTCGTGAGGGCTTTCCCTGGAGCCATGGGGACACCTTGAGGTAGTGGTTGAACATGTGGTTGCACCCAGAGATACCATATTAAATGGTATCATGACCCGTGCACACATAAGTTGATCAAATCCCACCCCCATGTCCTTCAAATTTTAAAGCCCAAAGGGGTTGGATCCAATGGTGGAAAGCGAGGAGTTTTTCACCGTTGGGCAAGGTTCAATTCTAGTGAGGGCTTTACCTGGAGGCATGGGGACACCTTGAGGTAGTGGTCGAATGTGTGGTTTCACCCAGAGATACTATAATAAATTGTATCGTGACCCATGCACACATAAGTGGATCAAATCCCACCCCCATGTCCTTGAACTTTAAACCCCGGATTGGGTGACACGTCGCACAATTGTGCAACGCGGGCACCGACCGAGACGCAGTATTAATGCATCTATCGGCCCGCATCCCCTCCGACTTTAACTTGCCATGGATATGAGCAGGTGCATTCAAACGACGAGGCCCCTCGCGTGAGGGAGGAGTACCAGCCAATAGCGCACTAACCAACAGGATTTAATGGCCATGGAGGTCATGTTATCACTAGTCCTTATTGCCCGGGTCGACATAGAAAAGTGCCAAGCACTCTCTACAACCTCTACTCCATTGGAGAAACAGAATCGCCGTAACCTCTTCTCCAATTCATTGGAACAGTGGCAACACCTTGTCAACTCGCTAGTGTTTTGGAGCCAAGCGACCTGTCGGGAAAGCACTCTGGCACTCCACTAGACCCCCACCATGCTCAGAGTGCGAGGGAAGCTGTGCAGGGGAGATGCATGGTACACGGCTGAATCACAACGACAGAGGAAAAATAATTTTGAGAAAGCCATAGCAATGGCAGCCCGACGAAGGGAAAAGAGACCACAAACGCCTTCAATGGCGTACGTGGAAGAAGTTATCCAGGAAGAAGGCATGGAGAATGTTCCCGAGCATATGATTTTTACAGTGTCGGATAACTAGAACCTGCCTTCGGAATTTGGTCCAGATAGTAAGCCTCCGCCTGCACACATTTTGCTTGGTCCCAACGCTACCAGCCTAGAGGAGGCGTACCCCACTTGCTACTTCGAAGAGGAGGTTCCTCCTGAACCACCCATGGAAGCGGTGCTACAAGCACACAATCAACAGGTGCACACGCAACAGGAAGCAGCTGCACCCACCCCCACAGAGTCAAGTGATAGCCACAGCTAGGAGCATCCATTCTTAGCGAATTCGGGGTGCCTCAATCTCATTTTTTAGGTGAGGAGCCTACTGAATGACGATATCTTTTTCCTCGCGTGAATTGACCAAGGATTCAACATGATCTTCGTGGCTCAGTCCCGAACTCTTCCAAAGAGACAATGCCCAACTTGCGCGAGGGCCTATGCGTTCCCAGCAAGATGGTGGAAGCACGAGGATGAGGACAAGCGTGCAGGTTCAAAGGTTAAATGATGCTCAGAACTAGAATTTGTTTTTTTTTTCTATAATCTAGGCTTTGGGCCAGTTAGTTCTCAATTTCCTTAGAACTAGTTCATGACATCCAGATCCATCTTTATGACTGATAGTCCTGGTTTCCTTCAGGCAGGACGATGCAATGTTAATTTTGTTAATTTTGTGAATGGGGCAACACATGGCAAGGGATGCCCAGCTGTCCCAGTTTCCTGTTTAGGCGGGACAACTGGCATCACAAACCGCTACAGTATTTTGCTTATGGTAATATAACAGGTTCCACCTTTTTATTTAAAAAAAAAAAAACAAGGATTTTGGATCTGAAATAAGAAATATATGTTAAGAAGGCTCAAGAGACATAGAAAGTCAACATTCGTACTCCTAATTCTCCAAAATATTAGATCTTGGCACTAGTTACACAACTAAAGAAATTAATCAATATACTCAAATACTCAAAGAATTTCAGAACATTTTTTCTTGGACTTGTGATGATTTAAAATAATATGAAAATTATATATACATCATGTCATACAACTCAAAGAGGGATAAAAAAAATTCAATAAAAAATTGGGAATGATGAATCCAAAGATAAAGCCTCTAGTGAATATAGAACTATAAAAATTAAAGAAGGTTGGTATAGCGTTTTCTATTGGACATTCAAAATGGATCTCAAATCCTATGGTGGTAAGAATGAAGAATGGTGAAATTCTCCTTTTTGTTTACTTCATTTATTTCAATCGATCCAAAATTAAAAATAACTATCCACTCCCCAATATGGATATGTTGTTGCAACAAGTTACTAGTTCTTCATTCAGATCGATTTTTAGGATATAATAAAGTTCTTGTAAATGAGGAATATCGACCAAAAACAACATTCATAACACCATGGTTAACATATTCTTATGTTTGTATTCCATTTGGATTAAAAAATGTAGGTGCAACATTCCAAAGAGAAATGAACCACGCTTTCAAAGATCTAATTGGAAAATTTATTGCATACTATTAGGATAACCTAAAAGTTCATTCAAAATTAAGAGAAATACGTATAAAGCATCTCATACAAGTATTTGAAAGATGTATAATATATGGAATATCTTTGAATCCTAAAAAGTGTTTGTTTTCCATAATAGAAGGAAATAATTTAGGTCATATAGTGAGGAAAGAGGAAATATACATTGATCCGAATAGATTTAGTGTGATAAATGACCTAAATCCTCCTACATCAAGAAAAGGAGTACAATATTTTTTTGGAAAAATAAACTTTGTTTGAATATTTGTGCTAGATTATGCTATAATTGTCAAGCCAAACAATAAACTATTAAATAAACATCATAAGTTTGAATATACACAATACATTCAAAAATCTTTCACAGAAATCAAATAGGCCATTATTAATGCCCCTGTTCTTTTCATCCCATGATAAATAATTCATACTGTACTCATTCACGTTAGAAGAAACCATTGCCTCCATCCTTCCCCATAAAAATGAAAAAGTTGAAGAACTTCCAATCACTTTCATGAGTAAAACCTTACATGATTATGAACTAAATTATTTTATAATTCAAAAGAAATATATTTCCATGGTTAAAGGAATAGCTCATATGATGAGCTACATTTTATCATCTCACATCATTACTTGTGTTTAATAATCACTGGTAAATATATTACTCAATCAACAAGTGGGATAAGGTAGATGGGAAAACGCGTTAGTAAAGATTCAATAATAATATGATTTAGATATTAAACATTTGAAGGATATTAAGTGGCAATGATTATGTAAGTTCATGATTTGGACTAAATTTATGAGCATCTCCCCTCCCAATGGATTTGACCTTTTGATATAAATAATAAGTTTACCAAACTCAGAATGGTCCATTCCCTCCTAAAATATCTCCCAGAGAAATGAGAACCTTGAAAATGAAGACAAAGAAATATGTATTGGTCTCGGGAGTTCTTTTCTGAATGAATTTTGATGGAATTTTATTAAGGTGTTTAGATTTCTCAAAGTCCAGATAAATATTTTAAGAATTTCATGGTGGGGTTTGTGGCGGACATTTTTTTCCAGTTGTAACAAGTCACATAATCATTTCAGTTGGTTACTATTAGCCAAGTATATTCAAATATGATTATGAATTTATTCAAAAATGGGGATTAGATGTGATTGGTCAATTAAATCAAAAGTAAATTAAAGTACATGCTTATATTACCCTTGAAGCTAATTATTTTACAAAGTGGAAAGAGTCTATGGAATTAAGAAATTTTCATATTGAGAAAAACAGATACATTTTGTAAAACAATATTTCATGTCAATATTTGGTGTACGAGAAAAATTCATAGAAGGCAATGGATTGATATCCATGTTGATTTTTTGTAGCTTCGATAGGTATTCCCACTAGAAGACAAGGTGACAAGGATGCGATAATTTCCATTGGCACTAGCTTTAACTTTCATTTTAGTGAAATTGTCCTAGAAATGAGGCTAGCACATCATGGGAAAGTTGATGGGATTTGTGGGTTTATCTGAGGGTGCCAAACCAACAAAGAGGATTAAAATATTCTAATAAATTGTTAATTTTATGAATGGATCATAAATGCACTCATTGGAATCCTATATCAAGGAGAGATTTCATTGTTACATTAGATCATCATGGAATAATGGAGCTGGAATAAGTGAGTCTACACTTATTTCAAGGAGGATTGGTGATCTTAGGAAAGGGAAAGTTTGCAAGGTGGTGAATCTGGCCCTGGAGAGAGAGGCTAATAAGGTCACATATGTGGAGAAAATGTTTCGTATAATACATGGTTTTAAGGAGGAGAAATAATGTTTATACACAGGTTGCAGAAGGAAAAATCATGTATAGGGTATACATGATCTGTAGTGGAGAAAAAAATGTATGTCTGGGGGGCAAGGTGAATCGTGTATCCAATTTTTTATTGGTAGGTGTAGATCTGTATAGAATAACATGTGAAGTCAGTAGGTTGTACATGTGATCTATAGTATATTATTAGGTAGAGCATATTTCCAAAATATTGTTGAGGTTTGGTCTTTTGATTTGTATGGTTACCGGAGGACAAGGCTACCCTCATACTTGATGGCATTGTATTCGTTGAGAGGAATGGTTTTATCCTTAGTCTTGGTGACATTGAGAGGAATAATTTTGTTCTTAGGTTTGAAGGATTTGATAAAGATAGAACACACAATTATTCTCTCTCTTATGTATCGATGATTCATCTATGATATTATTTTTTCCACTGCATATGTTTTCAGTCAATTATTTCAGTGTAAAATTGCTTAGTGATAGTTATATCACCAGGAAGCAATTTTCATATATGAAATTAGTCAGATAGAGTTGCATGTGAAAATTGAAATGGTTTCATATCTTGGGATTTGAAGAGAATGGGATCATCCTGAGACACTTTGGTGACTACAACACTCGAAGAATGTTGTACTTTTTGTTGTTCTTGTTCTTGTTTTGGGTAGGTCAAGATGGTGAACAAATTGAATCTTTAGGATAGGTTGGAAGGGGAAACTAACTTTGGAAGGGTTTTGCTTTAGTTGTAAGAGAATGAACTCAAGGAGTATGTTGTGTATGTGGTTCCTATCTTGGTTGGTCTAGTATATTTGGCATTCCACAAGAAGAGGGAAGTGAAGGCCACACGATTAGTGGTAGAGTCTATCAAGGAACACTTGATTCCTCACAGTGCCAAGAAATAAATTTTCAAGGATATGTATGATTATTTTGTCGGTATTTACCAAAACACGAATACTAGTGGGATTCTTCACTTGAAGCATCGACTTTAGATTTCCACGATGACCACTGAAGACAAGAGTTTTAGTTATCATATGAAGATTAATCAGATGTGAGATCATATTAGAGTTATCGGTGACATAGTGCTTTATGATAGGTTGGTGAATGTATCATTAAGAGGTCTTACCAGGTCCTAGGAGCCATTTTTGTATTGGATCTGTGCAAGAGACAAGTTTCCATACCTTGAAATAATATTGATATATTGCATCCCGAAGGAGACTCGATTAGTATCCATAGAGGATCTAGATGGTGTGGTAAAGAGAAGTAGTGATGTGAACCAAGCCCTTGTATGATAAACAAGGAAAGACAAAAGGGGTTCTCTATACATAATAGTTCCATTAGGGAGAAGGGATTATCCTAAGAGGGAAGCATCTCTAGATAAGATCATATGTTTCATATGTTTTGAGTGTCTTAATTTTGGGAAGTATTCTTCACAGTGTTCACACCAGGGGGGGGAGAGGAAGAAGGTAGAAGGCATAAACAATGGAGTTTGATGATGTTTCAAACATGTTCCATAGGGAGATATTGTTGGTCTCTATCCTTTTAGGTATTGTCTTTAGCACAGAGAGATGGTTGGTGGATAGCAAAGCATATTTCCATATGAGAGGTGCCAAAGACTTGTTTTACACGATAATAGAGACTCGCTTAGACTTATGTTTGGATATTGGTATGGGAGCCAAGAATTCAATATGATAATCTGGTATTGTATTGTTTTGAATTGAGTTGGGATAAATATTGAGTGTGTCGAATTTGTTTTGGGTGATAGAACTCAGGAGGAGTGTCCTCTCAGTCTCATAGATTAAGAGGAAGGGTTATCATGTATTTTTTTGAGATGGAAAATTATTTCTTATGCCCATATGATCAAGATTTATATCAACAATTATTATTGGAGTTAGGGAGGGAAACATATATAGGCTAAGGGGCTAGCCTATGTGTGTTTTGGACAATAGGAGTAGAGAGACAGATGAGGAAGAGCAGGTATCTCCATAAGTGGTGAGCTAGGTGGCCCCACCATTAGTATCGGATCAGAGGGAGACATAGTTCAAAGGGAGTCATCCCTTGAGATATAGGATGGAGGAGAAACATCCCAAGACTATGCATACGATAGTGAAAAATGAGCCCTAGAGGTTTTGTAGACTCCAAGGGAGCCAAGATTTAGAGGGATCATGTGATCTCAGAGTGAGCTTGATATCGAGGAGATTCAATTGGCTCAAAGGGAGAGATGGTCATCAAGAGGATGTTCCCCCTCATGTTTATATGGGAGAGAGACATCTTCCAGGACTAGCAAACATGTTTCATGGGTTGAGGAGGCTAGATAAGATCTTTATAGGAAGGAGGCTTCTAGGGAATGTGAGACCTCTATGGAGGACACATTTTTCTAAGTAGTTTTTTCTATAGTGACAAAGGAGGAAACCAGTCAGGATAACTGGGGAGTAGGAATTTCTTTAGTCACAAAGGGAGCATCCAATGAGGAAAATTACATAGTAGTATTTTATTCACTGAACGAGGATGCGACAAGTCAAACAAAACTTTACTCAGTGATTGAGGATGTGAACAGTGAGAAAACATTTTCCTCAATAACCAAGGATGTGGCCAGTTAGATAGTCTGGATAGAAGGATGTGCTCCAGTGATCATGTACACAGTCAATCAAACATACTTGAAAAAAGTACTTACACCTATGATAGATTTCAATGATTCATTCTCCGTAGTGACAAAGGGAGTGTCTGGTTTGAACTATTATTCAAGTATAGATGAGGTGGTAGATCCATATATATATAATATGTGTGATAGTATTGCATTCATATGTTGGAGGATGGGATACCTCCCTCGCTAATAGGGAGTGTTGTGTTTTTGTAGATTCTGGAAGTATTCTGCCTAGAGGCCAAGGTTCTAAGCATGTGGGAATTTTTGTTGGCACCATTGTTTACTTTAATTTATGTGAAATATGCATATAAATGAGACTAGGGCCTCATGGGAAAGTTTATGGTCTTTGTGGGTTTATGTGGGGGTGAAACACCCCTAAAGAGGATTAAAATATTATAATAGATAATATAGTTTAGGAAGGGCTCCTGAACTCACTCATTGGAATCCTATATAAAGTAGATACGTCAATATAACATTAGATCATCATGGAAGAATGGATTTAACATAAGTGAGTCTCCAATTGTGTCAAGGAGGATTATTTTTGGAAAGGGAAAGTTTTCAAGGTGGAAAATTTGTCCCTGAAGAGAGAGGCAAAGAAGGTCGCATGTGTGCAGTGAATATTTCATACAATACATTGTTTGCAAGAGGACGAAGTGTGTATATACATGGGTTGTATAATGACAAATCACGTATAGGTTATATGCAATTCAATGTGGAAAAAACAATGTATTTCCATGGTTTTCCATTACAGTGAATTGTGTATCTGATTTTTTGGGGGCATGTACAGATTCGTACAAGCTGATAGGTGAGATCAACAAGATGTATAGGTGATCTAGAAAAGGTTATTGGGGAAAGGATATTTCCATAATATTTTTTAGGTTTGTTATTTTGATTTGTATGGTTATTGTATGACAAGGTTGTTCTCATATTTGGTGACATTGTATTGGCTGAGAGTACTAGTTTTGTCCTCAGTATTGGTGACATTGAGAGGACTAGTTTTGTCCTCATATTTGAAGGATTGGATAAAGTTACATAACAAAATTATTATGTCTCTTTTGTATTGATGATTCATATTTGATCTTTTTTTGTTGTTTCATATGTTTTCAATCAATAATTTTAGTGTCAAATTGTTCATTGATAGTTAGATCAATAGGAAGCAATTTTCAGATCATAAATTAGTCACATAGAGTTGTGTGTGAAACTTGAAACTTCATTGGGTAAATATTTACAAATTTATGTGGATAATATCGAATCATAATGGGTAAACCATCCAATTATTATCCACAAGGAAATGGTTTGGATGAGTCAACAAACAAAACATTAATTCAAATCCTCGAAAATACAATTGAAGCCAACCATAAGAACTAGCATAACAAATTGATATATGCACTCTGGGAAATTTGTCTTACTCTAAAGTATAGTACTAGACATTGACCATATACTTTACTGTATGGAAAATAAACAATATTACCACTACATTTGGAGTTGAATTCCCTCTCTCTTATTGGAAGCGTTGAAAATTAAGAATAAAAAACATCGATGCAAAAATGATAACATGAGCTTATGCAACTTGAAGAACAAAGAGAGCAGGAAATATTGGAAATGAAAAAAATAAAATAAGTGTTCAAAATATACTTTCACAAGAGAAGTACCTCGAAAGACTTTCAAAAGGACCAATTGGTTTTGTTGTGTAACAAAGAAAATGAAACACCATCTTTCCACAAAAAATCGGAAGCTCTCTGGATTGGACTGTATCATAGTTTGAAATTCATTGGTCATAATTCGTATGTGTTGAAGGATATGAAAGGAATGATCCAACCATTTTCTGTGAATGGGAAATATTGTAAAATCTTCTTTTGTTAAATCCCCAAGTCAAAATCTATACATAGTTGTTATACTCGTTTGTATATCCCTTATCAGTCAAGTTTTTTTCCTTTTTCCTTTTTCTCTTATGTTTTACTCCATTTTCCCAATGGATGAAGATTATAGATTCTCACCAACCCACAACGGTTAACAATCCCACATTTGGAGTTGAATTTTGATCCATTTGTTAAATATAATGTAACCTCAACATTCTGACTGTACACTGCCAGCTGTACTGGATAGTTGTACTTTCTATTTTTGTCTTGCTTGAGTCTATTTAGCTCAGCCATATCCCATTGCATTGTATCATCTTCTTCTAACAATATCTTCTTCATACATTCTAATATACTGTTCCATTCTTTCTCTCTGCATTTCTCTTTACTTCACAATTTATCATGGTATCAGAGCTTTAGCAGTAAGCCTCTTCACACAGTCCGGAGAGAAACTCGATCCTCACAGTGCTGAGCTTCACGGATCTTGAGAGCACACGACATAGACTCTTTCACAAGGTTTGGAGAGCCGTCCATCAGACTCTCGAAAGATCCTTGCAGGAAACTTCCATGAGGAAGCAGATCGTCTTACGTTCGAAAGATCCTCGCACGAAGCTTTCAGAGGTTGCAGAGTATACAACGCTTGAAAGAACGAGGAAGTAGAGACCGAGAAAGAAGAAACTTTATAGTTTCTTGAACAATTTTTAAAGAATCGTCAAAGATTGATGAAGAAGAGCTGCAGAACGGAAGATCATTTAAAGAACTCGAAGAATTTGTTCAAAATTGTTAAATATTGTTGCAGAAGGAACAATCGTTTAAATATTTTTGAAATTCGCTCAGATCTGTCAAAGATTGCAGCAGGGAATGAAGAATTTGTCTATTTCTCTCAAATCTTTGAAAGATTCACAGATATTTCTTCCACAAGAGCAAAGAACGCGTATCAGGTTCAAAGAACAACCGTCGTGGCCGTAAGATTCATTCTGAGGACGGATCCAAAGAGGGAAACCAGTTCAGAAGGGAAGAAGAAAGTGTGGAAAAGGCAAAATCATTTTCAGCTGTCATATCTTGCGCAAAGGACCGAAAACCGTTGGATCAACAATAAAGTGCACGAGGTTTAGTCCTCTACAATGCCAAGGAGATCTGAGCATTTCGTGACTCGCAAGTGTAAAGGTCAGAATACTGCCATGAGAATTTGTGAATCATGAAATCACGAGTCATTCTAGACCGTTGGATCAAGAAATATCATGAGCCATCGATCTTATCTCATTGCAATATTGGGAATCGAGAGTTGGAAGCGCAAAGGTGATTGCACTCCAAAAACTCCAATACACGATATCGCGAAATCCTGAGAGGACCTGTGAGTCGCTCATCTCAGAGGGCAGGTGGCAGCAGATCAATGCATCGTCACATCGGCATATCAGAGTTCGCGGTTTTTAAATACCATCGCAACAAGACTTCGAAACTCGCAAAATCGTGATACGCAAAATAGCGATAAAGTCTCAACTGTCCATTTGACCGGACACGTGGCGGACATCGAGGAAACCGTCGGTGTTTCGACATTTGGGGTTTCAAGTTGACAGAGAAGTTGTGTCAACGGAGCATCGCAAGTCACGATATCCCGAGGTTGAATCAGGACCGTCCATCTTCAAGGACGCGTGGCGTAAATCCGAAAACTCGGGTAAAGTCCTGAAAAGGAAAGGGCCATCGGCACATCGGGATTCAGCTTTTTGCGAATCCTGAGGACAAGAAACATGAGCACTTCAGAAATCCGAAGTCTGAAATCCCGACAGGAGGTAAACTCCATCATGGGGCCCAGCTGACGTCATTTTGTCAAAATTGCGGGATCGGGAATCTCCACAGTGAAATCCCTGACGCAGATTTGAGTCGTCCATCTGTTGGGATGCGTGGCAGGAATCATGTTCATCAGAATTACGATATTTGGAAAATCACGGATCCTAATGATGAGACGTCTGGTTAATTTGAAGTCTCGATTTCGCAAGAAGGGATCAGGTTCGTCCATCATAGGAGGACACATGTTGCAGATCGAAGCAATCGGGAAAAGTACCGAAAGGACAGCGCCATCGGTACATCAGAGATCAAGGAATCGAGGAGTTAGAATAACTCATCATCAGAACTCGTGAAATCCCTATTCGCGATATCCCAATAAGATCTGGGTCGTCATATCACAAGAAGATCTCGACCGTTGAATTGTCCAAAGGCAATTTCTCGCATTTCGGCAATTTGAAAGTCAAAGAGTTGGAAAAGCCCGTAGCGCTTTAAAAGTAAGGCATGTGGTCACATTGCAAGGAGAATAAGGGCCAATACAAGCCCGATAATCTCCCTTCGGCCATCGGCAAATCAACGTTTTGGCGATCGAAGGTAAATACGACATTTCCCTCTGTTCTTTTTCTGAAATTTTTTATGGCGTCATCCAACAATTTAGGACCAACTTAGGGTTCGATTCTTCTTGGAAAGAATTACGAGTTTTGGTCTCTTCGGATGAGATCGTTCTTACGAGAACAAGAGTGTTGGGAAGCAGTGGATCTTGGATATGTGGAACCAGATCCAGCCGCCCTCGCTGCCATGACAAATGCGTAGAAAATTGCTCAGGAAACACTGAGGAACAAAGAAAATAAAGAAAAATTCTGGATTCAAAATTCTGTGGATGATTCAATTTTCTCAAAAATCACAGGCGTCGGTACTTCAAAACAGGCCTGGGAAATCCTTAAATCTTCCTACCAAGGAAATGACAGGGTCAAAACAGTTAAACTGCAGACCTTGTGGACGTAATTCGAGACTCTAAGGATGACAAAGTCCGAAAATGTGGATCAGTTCATGACCAGAGTCATGGGAATCGTGAACCAGATCAGACTGATTGGTGAAACCATCACTGATCAACGAATTGTTGAGAAATTTCTCAGAAGTTTACCAAAGAAATTCGAAATGGTTATCACAGCAATCCTTGAATCCAAGGATCTGTCAAGATTTTCAATAGATGAACTAATTAGTTCTCTGGTGACACATGAGACCAGAATGCATCTCACAGATGAGTCAATCTCCAATGCTTTCAAAACTCAATTCTCCTTCAGCAGAGGGAGAGGCAGAGGAAGAAGCAGAGGTCACCAAGGAAGAGGGAGCAATCAGAGTAACCCTCACTCTAGTGGAGGTAACAGACAATAGTATCCAAATCAAAATTTCCAAGGTCAACGACATCAACAAAAAAATCAACATCAGAATTTCCAGCCTCAAAGAGGCAGAGGGAGAAGATCAAATGACAAATCAATCATACAATGCTATTACTGCAAAAAGTATGGGCACTATGAATCTGAATGCAGGAGGAAGCAAGCAGATGAGCTCTCAGGCAGAGCACATGTGTCAAATCATATGGGAGACACCTCAAGAGGTATGTTTCTCTCATGCCACAAGACTGAAGAACAACCTAAATATCTCTTGTTGCTGGATAGTGGATGCAGCAATCACATGACAGGTAACAAAGAATTACTTTCATGCATTGATTCTTCAATATCATCTGATATTACACTGGGAAATGATTATTTAGTCAAATTTCAAGGAAAAGGAACTGTTCCTATTCTTACTAAACAAAATGTACATAAAGACATATACAATGTCTATCATGTTCAAGATCTGAAACATAATTTGCTAAGTGTAGGACAACTTATTGAACATGTCTATAAGGTACTTTTTGAGGGAACATTTTGTAAGATATATGACAAACTCCCAAGCAGAAAATTGATTTCTGAAATCCATATGACCCCAAATAGGATGTTTCCCCTTACCCTCAGAACTACAAATCTGATTCAACCATATGCACAAATTGCATCAACCCTGAATGAAACAATGGTTTGGCATACAAGATTTGGACATCTACCATTTCAGAGTCTAAGTCTTCTTTAGAAGAACTCCATGGTCAAAGGTCTACCTATCTTTAAAGAGAAAATTCCCCCATGTGAGTCTTGCATACTTGGAAAACACAAGAGAACTAGTTTTCCACAGTCTTCCAATCAAGCCA
>SNQJ01S0109347.1:4439-16365 GCA_010110895.2 Picea sitchensis
CTAGTTACCTAACATGATATGTCATAGGGTTAGAGGTTAGAATATCTAGACCATTGGCCAGGGGATGACGGTCAGAGTAACCCTGGATATCCGGAGTGAAGACACTCCGATGAGAGAGGTATGAGGGACAATCTGGACCGTAAAGGTGAGATCAGTTCTCAGTTGTAGATCTTTGTAGGGTCTCATCTAAGTGAGTTTAAGAGGGAAGGTGATGTCTTGATGATGGGGAGTGTCTACGTACCCAAGGATAATACATGGCATCATGTATTTGGTCGAAGGAATTGGGAGTGGGTCCCTATCGAGTGCAGACCTTTGATCGATGCGCTAATTATCAAACGTAGGATATGCAGGTGGACAAATATCCACCATTGATCACAGGTTAGGCTGTCATAATGCTTGAGTGTGGGGTTGATGAATGACTCCGATGGAAAGACTCTAAGGAGCAACCCTAATCGTCCATCAAACCCAGCTGAAATTAATCCTGATTGTATATCTTGGTGGGTCCTTCGAGACGAGGCCGAGAGGAAAGTGACATCATGTTGATGTGAATGGCATCACTCCACCAATGCCTAGAGGACAGGTGTCAACACCTGGAGAGACGTGTCAAGTGCAATACGCCACTTTAACATGTGTGACAATTGCCTTTTTCTTTTCTTTGGTTGGGGAAAAAGTGTTTAGAAATTTCAAGTACAAATGGCTCAAAGTTGTCAACCTCCTTGGCTAAGTGTCACAATCATTTCCTTTTAAATTGAAAACACATTGTTCTAAAATAATCCACTGAGAAATAAGGGAGTAGACTTTCACTTCTACTAAATTCATTAGAGAGCCTCTCTCTCGCGTGCGCGCTCTATCTCTTTTGTACATTGTAACACCCCTTAATTTTTGGACAGAGTTAAGGACTTATTTTTCCCCAATCCACTATCATAATTTATTCATATCTATTGAGATTGGGTCGAGGTTAATGGAATTTCACCCCTAGGGCATGTCACTCTAAGGATTCCAAGGTTAGATGCCAAAGGCAATGTCCCAAGGCACCATCTCTTTGGGAATTGAACATGGTCTAGTGATGGAAAACTCTCAATGATTAATTGTTGGACCACAACGTAGTCGATGCCTTAGAGAGCCTTTTATGGTGTATCCATCACGACCTAAGGAAAGATGTGTTGTAGTCAACAAACCAGAATTCTTTTTAAGTCATACTCTAGGATTAAAAGGTGGACCCACCACAATATCCCCTATAAAGCTAGTATCTCAATAGGTCATTTTGAGGCTATCTACCTTATAGTCATGTGTTTTATAGAAGTAGTGTGCATTAGCTCCATCCTTGAAATGAGGATACTACTTTGCTTGGTTGCAATTTTAAGTTGTACCCTAACAATTGCCTCTTGGGAGAAAGCTAATCTTGTAGCACATTGTAGCCACAAATTTGATAGGAATCTAGAACATATTTTAGGCATATGTTGAGTTCTATCATGACTTAAGATCCATGCAAATTTGAACAATTCCCTTGGGGGTTTTTCCCAATTCTAAATTGACATAGCTCATCAAAAATTTGATAAGAGTTTTGGATTCATGAGAAATATAACCTTTTGTATTGCCGAATTCCTAACACTTGAGGGAAGTTTGTTACAAGATTAGACAACACCTTGCCTCTTATTTGCAACTTAATTTATTTGAGTATGAAGATTTCCATAGTTAATCATAATTGAAGTAAATTTTACACTGTATTAGAGTTTAAACTCCAATACAATTCAAATCCAAAAAAAAATTGAGCTATATTTGAATTATATTTATTAAATAAATATATTTTACAAATTAAATTCATTAAATTCATTATGACAATTTATTGTCAACTCAATTTTATTATTTCTTCACAATTTTATTATTTCTTCACTACAGAATCTATCTCATGAACACATATCACCATGAAATAATAAATTATTTTAATATATACAAATAAATTAATTAATTAAAATAAACTAATTTATTTATTTGAAATAAACTTGAAAACCAATAAAACTAAGTTGAATAACCATTAAAACTATGTTGACTAAAAAAATATGGTCAGTGAGTTTAATTAGTAAAAAACAATTCTCTCATAAACATAAACCCGACCAAAACCCTTCTTATTCCTCCCAAAAAAACCCAAATAATCTAGTACTACGGAACAGATATGAAAGATTTGAAAACGCCCAGAAATTGGAACAGGTACTAGATCAATAGAAGTGAGAAGATTCAATGCAGAGGTAATGGAGAATTTTTTTGCGGCCTTTGATCGAACCAGTTCTCAAAAATCATTGTCAGCATCACAGAGTATCTCAACCTCTTTTACTTTTATTGCACGGACCAAGAGGATTAGGAAAGCGAACAATAATCCAGAGTAAGTTATTTCTTCTCATTTTTCGTTGTATTTCATCACCCATTATTGCAATGTGTATATTTTTATACTACTGGGTGAAAATTAGATGATAGAACTAATGGTGGGAATGGTCTCTTCTCATAAATCCTATGAGAGCCTGAAAAAAAAGGTCGAAAATAGACGTGGGAAATAGAGTGGGAAATATTCTATCTCCCAATAAATGTAGAGAAACACGGTAGGAAATGTTCCATTTTCAAATAGATGCAGAAAAACACGATGTATAATGATCCATTTTCAAATGGGCAATTTTATTATTTCTACTGTATTGTGTATTATGCAGGGCTTGTGGATGAGTGGAAGGACAGTTCCCCATTTAATTCAAAATATAGACTTTCAACATTTGGGATCCCTAACCTCTTGGATTTTTCTAGAATTTTTCTGAATCTCTTGTAAGTTTGAGAGTCCTCAGATCACAGCTGGAAGGGAGCCTCGAGTCATTCATTAGAATGGGAGTGGAGCTGGGATGCATTGGTGGAGAACAAGTTTACATCACTTTGAAAAATTGGCATGGAATAGATGGGGCATTGCTCCAGTTTTTACAGCAAAACGCACAACACCTTCCCAATAATAAGGTGGTGCTAAAGAGTCGTGATGAAACTCTCTTATTAGGTAGAGGGCCTTGCAGTAATTATCTAGGGCCTATGAAAAAATCGATACCAAACATAAACGAAGCTTTCTTCCTGCTCACAGTTGGGATTATGAGTATTGCAAATGTTTTCATGTGTTGACTTCATGGCATGATTACCTGCAGCCAAGCAGTGGCGCCATCTACTAGGCATGCCTTCATAGGGAAGAATGGAATTTTAAAACTAAGGAGGAGCTTTAGTATTTCAAGGAATCTCTATTGTCTTTGTATTTGGCTAAGGAGGTGCTTTTGATCCATGAATAGTGGAGGGTTGATGTTGTGAAACACCTTATGAAAACGGGAGGGTTCTCAAGAATGTTGGAACATTCTGCAATGGATTGGCCTTTCTTGTTGTTGTTGGAAATATTGTCACGGGCAGTAGAGAAAGGCTTCTTCCAGGTGAGTTTTACATGGTTGCTTGTGTTATTGTTTTAAAAATTAATTGTATTGGACTTTTGGACATTGGTAGTTAATGTGAATACTTGTTGGCATATATTTCACACTCAAACAAATGTATATGATATCCAACAAACACACAATGAATATTGTTCAGACCCATAAACCATCAACACCGTACTGCTAGAAGTTACAACAAACATTAACCATGAGGAATATGGAAGTAAACAACTAAAAAAATATTATATATGTCTCAAACTGAAGGCATAAGCTTATGATACATGTGCTCTCTAAGAAAGGTCGAAGCAAGAATGAACAAGAGTTGTAATTCCATTTAATACACAAGGAAACACCATGGTGTATACACAGTTTATTTAACTTTTAATCATGTATGTTGTAGAGAAAAGTACAAATTCTTGTATCATATAGGTATTTAAGGATGGGAGTTAACTTCATGTTGTTATTTCAATTATAGGTTTATATTGTAGAATATTTGCTATCTATTACTATATATATATATATATCATTTTGCAGCATTGATGTTGTTGAAAAGATCATGTTTGGACTTATTAGTTTTACAATTACTTTTATCTTTAGCATCAAAATAATCAGATAAAATTGGAACTTAGTTGTTTGGGGATGTTTTTTTGTTAATAGTAGACAGATTTTTTATTCTTTGTTATATATGCATGTGACCCTTGGACCTGTGTACACCTGTGCATAGGAATGCTCAATACATGGTAATATGTTTGGAGTAGCTTTGTTGGATTATATTGATTATATGGTGCTCTTAATTAAATGTCAATCCCATACCCTCATACATGATAGAATTCGATGGAAACATTGCGATTTTGCAAACTCTAAAATGGTGAAAAATGTTGATTGCATCATTGATATGATTGCAAATTTCCATTGATTGGAACTCTAATTTTTTTTTGTTTTTTTAGGCCACAAGCAAGTTTAGCAGCAATGGTTGAACCATTGGATCTTTGAAGTGGTAATGTAGTTGCTTGAAGCATTGAGAGTCTTGGTTGAAGTCAGTTCTATTCTTTTTTCTTTGGTTGTCATGATCATTCAAATCATTTGATAAGATGATAGAGGTTGTTGCTACAGTTTCACCACAAAACAGAGTCAAGAATAAATATGGGATTTTAAAAGACTATTGGACTTATCCACTCTAATTTTCTACCTCGACAGATTAAGTTGGCAACTATTATTTTAACCAAAATCTGTATGGATTTTATTATGTAATATTGGGTGATCTTTCACTAGTATAGAGCCAAGAATAGTTATATCTTCCTCTATTCCATTGTAGCCACAATCCCCTTCGTTTTTTGAAAGTATTTACTCAGGAAGAACACATTAAAATGGAATACTTATTAAAATTGTATGATCACTGCCAGTTAAGCCTTTGTCCGGTAATCTGCAATGGTTATCATCTTTGGCATGTTATTTTTTGGAAAACTGATATACTTATTTTGATGTTGATTTCCATATAGTGAGGTGGAAATTTAATTTATTTATCATTTAAACCTATTTCCAACAATATGTTAGCTATCTCCACTCATTGTACATTCTTAAGGGTATATTGGGACCCATGTGAATCTTTCAGCTTGTGATCAGATGTATAATTGCACTTTTATTTATATTTTATAAGTGGGTTTATTACAATTCTAGACAAGTTTAGTTTAGTGAAAAGTTTCTAAATCCTCATTGTTTGGAAGGCAACAAATTGCACCAATTTTAACCAATGCTAGACAAAGTGCAAAAATTGACAAGTCATTGTTTTGCAAGATGTGTATAAATTGGCTTGAACAATGTATGGTAAGTCTGAAAATTTCCAAGTGCTCAAAATCTAGAACTCTATGAACACCTAATACAAAGTTTATGTTAGTTCCTACCTAATTTTCCTCCACAAGGAACTGAAGTTGGTCTTAGACCCTGATTTGTAGCAACATAAACTGCAAAAAATAAAAATTTGCTAGCTTCTGGGAGGCATAAAATATTTCCAAGGTCTATTTGGAGCATACTTACATCCATTGGAAAGATCTTTTAGAGTGTTATACCTCATATTGTATAAGGTTTCACATTTTTATTTTCATCACATTTGATGGAGTTTGGTGGTGGTTCCTTGGAGATTTTGATGGACTTGGGGGAGATACACCTTCATTGAGATTCTTCTCTTCTTGGCATTGGAGACCCCTAGTTGATGAGCTTCATTTCTATTCTTGGTGGATGGTCATGGTTTTGGTGCTATTTTCATTGCCTCATAATGCATGTTGAATAATTCAAGTGAGTTTATAATCTTTTTATGGAATGTGATCATATTCCTGGTATTATTGCTTTCACTATAATAAAAATAGTTTCCACATTTGTTCAACACAAACCAAAAGAATGTCTGAAATTGAATCCATAAACAGTGCCAACAATTTGTATTATCTTATGAAACATAGAATACTCACAGTGTTCTTCATCCTTGATGTCTGGAAGATTTTCTTTTTTGATTGAAATTGATGTCTAATACTATCCAGGATGATGTCTAACGTCAACATTGAAAACATAAAAGGAAGGCTATTTACACAAATATGCATATATCTATCATCAAACACACCCTTTAAAAATATCTCTCTGTTGAGCATTCTGTCACAGGGTAGGTCGCTCTGCAGTCTGCCTCAGAGGGTAGAATATTTCCACTTCATTGTCAATAGATCCTAGCTTCAACTGGTTGTTGATTTCTTCCAAATTCAGTGGAGCCAAAACATCATCTATAACAGTTATGACAATGTCCTCAAAAAAATTTGGTACATTTGCACTAGCATCTAAACAAAGATTTTTCCTGCTGCAGTTTCTTGCACTCGTATAAAAATATCCTTCCAAACATCAAATAGACCCCTTTCAACCAGCACAACAACTGCACTATTTGCAACATATCTCGTTGCATTACCCTTATACAAGTTCCCAAACATGTTCTCCAAATTCAAATAGGTTTCCATAATTTCCATTAGCAAAGGACCATATTTTGCATCTATGTTAGAATCAGCCTCAATCTTCGGTCCAAACTTCTCCCTTAACTCGGATTTCCAAAATCCCCTAGGAAAATTACACTATGGTAAATACACTTTCAAAGTATGTCCCAATTGTGCCCATTCCAAGTATTCATAGTTAAGTGCAGTCAAAAGTTTTCTTGATGGAGAGGCATGAAGTCTTGAGGTGACAACTGAGGAAGCTCATTGGGTTGTGTATGCATTCATCCCAAAGGCTCTAAATCTTTCAAAGATTCATGCTCCGGCAAAGACAAAGGCAAATGAACTTGTTGATGTGTTCCCCATTATCGAGACATAGCTATACAATAGATTTCCTTCACCTGTGGATTGTATGGAGGGATTATACCATAAATATACCCTGAAATATGATTCCTAAGGTCATCTATGCAGATGAATTTCTTTCAATATGTTCTCTGGCATGATGTATGTATAAGCAGTCTCGTTGATATCTTTAGAGTTAATATAGATATGATAGATTTGTGGCAGATATTTCCCTCACACGCCAATTTGTTTTAGAACCCAAAGAAACCTTCTCATATGGATTGGTCATGGTGACAACCAACTCATCACCGTGCACATTTGTAGTCCTCATGGTAACTGCAGTGAGCTAGCTTGCTTCCTTTGCCTACTTTTCAATTCGGTAATATGTTTCCTTTGTTGAGAAGGGGGAGTTATCTCAGCTCCAAGTATAATATCACAGATTTTTGATTGGTTCAATCCTGATGTATTGACATTATTCTTCTTGGCATGGTCAGGGAAAGTGCCACTTCATGCAGGGACTGCCCATTTGGAAGATAGATACTATTGCAAGGATTCTTCCTTGAGGCTCGTCCAACATGTGCTTCAAACTGAGAACAAATAACCTCATTACTGTAGCAATTGTAGCATAAACTAGATCCCAGTTTATATCCATCTAGTATCCGTTGTTCTTTAGGATTTTACACAGTAGGCAAGCTTAGTTCCATCAGGCAAGCTATGTGGCTTAAAAATTGTTTCATGCAAGCTCGTATCTCTTTTTTGCACCCTAGCTTGCACACTGGGCCTTCCCATCATTTTAGAAGGTAACACGTGCAAGTGCTTTACTATCTGGAGCTTCCTCATCAGCCATTTGTTCCATATTCTATAGCAGCATCTTCACTCCTCTTCACCTAGGACTACAATTGTTGCACTTACTATTCAAGGATCAACAATGGTGACAACAGTGAAGGAATTCTCTGGGATACCCTTATGCAAATCAATGGGTAACAATCTCCACAGGTTGAGTATTGTCCATTTTTCTTGTTTCTTTTTGTACATGTTATACAAGCTAGTAGCCATGGAGCTTCAATGCCTACGTTGGAGATGATTTTTCCATAAACAGGATCAACCCTTTGCCTAAAGGCGATCTCTTGTACATGGTTAGCAATGCTTACCCAAGGCATTGAAACTAGGGGCATATCTTTGATTGATTGGTTCCAGTAAGCATATGAATCATTTCCCCAGTCTTGAAAGTTTTGTAGGATGAAAAGTGTCTGCCCAAAGGTAAGATGTTTATGTTCTTATTAGTGTCATATAGATACTAACAAGAGCAGGGTTATAGGTTAAGGAAACCTCTTGCAAGAGATCTCCCTACAACTAGTAAACATTCAAATCACCAATCAGTACACCTTGATTGTTATTCTCTTAGCCATAATGATGGAATTTAAGTAGATTTGTCATTGAAACTTTTGGTGTATATATAGGTTCAAAATTATTAATAAAGATTTTGATAAAGGGAAAATGTGCCACATGAATATTAGAAGGTGTCCTTCAGATTTTTTCTTTAGCTTCCAAGCCTGTCCAGCCTTATTGTGGGCATTCAGTATTATGGGTCCTAATCCATAGGGTTTTGTGTATTCATGGAGGGTGTTTAAAGGCGGGGTAGTNATAAACCATATAGAATTCCTTTTAGAAAAAATCCCAATGTGTTCATAGAGTTGGGAGATAATATATTTTTTAAAGGTTGTGAAGTGTTTGCAAGAAATTTTTCACATTCTCATAGTCTTCACAATTTTTATAAATGCCTTTTTCATTTGTTGCGGAAGTGATACCAATAAACTTATTGCCACCCAACTATGAGGAGACATGTGCATGCTAGAATCCTCATCTCCTATGTACAACATTTATCTTTAAAAGTATTCTTGATTTTGGATTATTTTAAGTTAAAAAATTATTCTATCAAGTTCTAAAACTACTTTACTGCTTGAAGTTGCCTTAGATAGAGATGGTGGTCCTTTGCCAAAAAGGGAGATACTTTATCTTCTTGTAGTAGGCCACTACATGGATGAAGATTATCCAAGGAGTAGATAGTGTATAGACCAAGCATTACAGGTTTGTGTATTGTTGTGGAACAAGTTTTATGTAATATTTCTAGTATATTTAGTCACATTTAAGCTAGCAACCATATATAATAGATAGAATATATTTGGGGTTCCAGCACATAAGAATATTTGTGCACTTTGTGAGCAGCAGAGGCCCGAGATAAACCTGCATTTATAATAGCCATTCAATTGTTTCTTCATACTCATTTGGAGCAACTGCTAGAACAACCCTATTTCTAGCACTAGGGCAGGAAGTCATCATAAAGAATTATTTCCATGTTTTTGATAGTTTTGATATATTTTACAATAATGACGAGATGCAAGTTATATGATCTAGTTTTGGTAACTTTAATTTCCTTTTAGCAGCCTATCGATCAATCAGGGTGAGTGAATTTATGAATAGGGGATGATGAACCACCAAAAAGTTCATACATCAAATTCAACATTTGTTTTGTCTACCTTTGTGTGCCTTGATGACCATTTTCAGCACATAAAATAATATTTTCAAAGGCAACAACATATTTGGATGGCGAATGCGCACTTTTATGTGAGATACACTTTTGGATGGTGAATCACATCAGTTTTATGTCAGAAATCTGTTGTTTTTTGGATGTTATGATAGACCAAATTCTTGTGGCCTTCCAGCATGCCCTTATATGCATTTGAGACATGTTTTCCAGCAGTAGTTTGCTAAATAAAGGATACAACATGTTGTTTTAAAATGTTGAGTGCACAGTAACAGGATTTTGTAATAGTTGATCTTGAGTAGAGATCAAAGAGAAACATTTTAAGTCCATATCTTAGAGGCACACATGCAAATCAACACCTTGGGCATCTTGATTCACATATCAACAAATTCAGGTTTCACTGGCATCAACATGGATATGAATTCTCTCATCCCATATATGGTATTGGCCTCCTCAAAATACATTTCAAGTTATGTCCCTGAAGAAGATGACAAAGCATCAAACTCTCTCTCTATAGCTAGAGGAAATTTGGATGATTGATATGAGAGAGTATAGGTGAAGCATCCAATAATGCAGCACATAAATCATGCCCAAGACCATCTCTTAGATTTGAGGGACACCACCATGAATAATCCATTTCAGAAATATCCATTTGTTAATATGGGACAAACCTGTTGAGAATAGACACAGGTGAATCAAATTTATGTTTATATCCATAGATCGGACCCCAGTAATGTGTTGTTCATCAGGAGTATTGTATTTGGCAATTGCAATGTATGGTCATGACATGAGAAGCATGAACTTCCAGCAAAGTGGAATTTCCTTTAGTATTTCACTAAGGCTAATCTTGTGTCAACTGTGACTAACACTTGGACTCACTAGTCTCCACACAATATCCCTGTACAAAAAAAAACAATAGCTAGAATACTTTTGAGGAGTGATTTTATCATGATTGAATCTATTGTTGGAAAGTTTGTCTGAAATTTTGATCTCCACTCTGGGGTACTACACAAATTGTCTGCCGAATTTGAATATATTTTCCTATTCAAGAAAGAGTGTTATGTTCATAGAGCCTTTCTAGAGGACTTGCAAGTCTTGTTTTAGTGTAAGTGTTCTAGTTTTGAAGCTCCAGATGTCAGGGTTTGTAAGGTAGCAGTACACATGCTTGCAACAGAGGTATGTATGTTGCTATTAATAATAAGTGGATGTAACATTCCCAGATCTTCAATGATCAAATGGAGAGTGCACTTGGAGATAATGTTACAAGTGTTGGGCTCGAAATAAACTTGATTTGTGTTTGTTGAGGTGCTAGTCGCATGATTTTATTGGGAATTTGTTGAGGCCGAATGAGGATAGTACCTTTAACATGAACAAGTGGGTGTGGCATCAAATGTTTGAAGAGAAACAAACCAACAATGGATTCAATCTTTATAAAGGAATTTCATCATAAACATGAAGGTCTTGTAGTTGTGCACTCGGGACACATGGTACACCATAAGACAAGAAAATCTAGTGATTCATATTGGTTGATCTAAATCATAAAGGGAGGGCTAACCTTTCTGAGCATACATTAGAGATGACCTGTTCGAACAAATACTAGGGTCGTCCTGTGTCCAACAAAGCCTAGGGCTGACTCATCTCAATTTTGCAAGTGACAAGTATTTACTATTTATACACATGTTTAGGGTTCCTTGTTGAGGTTTATTTTGTGGTTGGTTTAGCACAAAAGTGCATTAATTGGATATTTTGGCTCTATCCTATGTTTCTTGGTGGAGAAGACAATGACTGAGTTAGCCCCTATTGGTGCATGCTTTTGATGACATTTATGTTCATGTGCTATGTTGATTTGAGGACTGTTTGGGAGCCTCTTCATGCATGATTTCCATATTTGTTCATGTTTTGAAGTTGAGTGACAGTTGGAGGTCTAATTTTTATATTGCACCAGCAAGAGACCAAATCGTTGTAAGTAAATTTTAGGCTTGTTCTATGTAGACATCATTTTCATCCTTGTTCCAACATTCCATATGAGCCACAACCATCATTAAATGGGGTATTGATATGTGTATATTAGATACAAACATGAAATACCACAGGGTTATCGCAATTTTATGTCATCATGCTTTACTGGACTAAAGACTACTAATTTTCTTTCAGACTTAGTTTACAAGAACAAGTTGATTGTTTAGGGGCAAGGTTAGAGCGTGGCTGAAACTTCTTGAAATTTATCAAGGCATGGATCAAATGTTTCAAGGAAGTTATTTGGCATACCCCTTGACATGGTCAAAGGGTCAATATTTTATGTCTTTTTCACAACAAATCCATAATTTGAGGTAGTAGGTTAGCATTCTTCGAGGAGCAACGACAGAGGTATTGCTCTCTTTTCTCCGAGTACTTTTGTTGAAGGATATGAATGTAATCATAGTCTAACTTAATAAAGAGGGAAATCCAACACGTGCTAGCTTTCCCCCACAGTGAAATGATGTTGTTCGAGATGCACTTATGCTTGAGCAAGAGCGAAAGCTAGCTTGCGCTAGCTTTCCCCCACAATGGGATGATATTGCCTGAGATGAGCTCATGCTTGTGCTAGAGGGAAAGCTAGCACGTGCTATATTTCCCCCATGGTGGGTTGATGTTGT
>SNQJ01S0109347.1:16421-33674 GCA_010110895.2 Picea sitchensis
ACCGACGCTAGTATGATGTTGTTCGATATGAGCACGTTCTTGTGCAAGAGGGAAAGATAGTATGCCCACAGTGGGATGATGTTGTCTGAGATGAGATCGTGCTTGTGCAAGAGGGAAAGCTAGCACATGTTATCTTTCCCCCACAATGGGATGATGTTGTCCGAGATGCACTCGTGCTTGTGCAAGAGGGAAAACTAGCATGTTTCCCCCCATGGTGCGATGATGTTGTCTGAGATGAGCTTGTGCTTGTGCAAGAGGGGAAAGCTAGCACACACTAGCTTTTCCCATTGTGGGATGATGTTGTCTTAGATGTGCTTGTGCTTGTCCAAGAGGGAAAGCTAGCATGCGCTAGCTTTCCCCAATGATGCGATAATGTTGTCCGAGATGAGTTTGTGCTTGTGCAAGAGGGAAAGCTAGCACACGCTAGCTTTCCCCTATGGTGGGATGATGTTGTCAGAGATGAGCTCATGCTTGTGCAAGAGGGAAATCTAACATGCACTAGCTTCCCCCCACAATGGAATGATGTTGTTTGAGATTAGCTCGTTCTTGTGCAAGAGGTAGCTTTACCCCACGGTGGGATGATGTTGTCGAGATGAGCTCATGCTTGTGTAAGAGGGAAAACTATCACCCTTGGGGTGGGATAATGTTGTCTGAGATGAGCTCATGCTTTTGCAAGAGGGACTACTAGCACGAGATAGCTTTCCCCCACTGTGGGATGTTGTCGGAGACATGCTCGTGTTTGTGTAAGAGGGAAATATAGCATGCACTAGCTTTCCCCCACAATGGGATGATGTTGTTCGAGATGAGCTCGTGCTTGTGCAAAAAGGAAAACTAGCACGCGCTAGATTTTCCCCATGATGGGATGATGTTGTCCGAGATGAGCTTGTGCTTGTGCAAGAGGGAAATCTAGCACACACTCGTTTTCCCCCATGGTGGGATGATGTTGTCTGAGATGACCTCATGCTTGTGCAAGAGGGAAAGCTAGCATGAGCCAACTTTCCCCCATAGCGGGATGATGTTGTTCAAGATGAGCTCATGCTTGTGCAAGAGGGAAAGCTAGAACATGCTAGCTTTCACCCACTCTGGTACGATGTTGTTCGAGATGATCTCGTGCTTGTGCAAGAGGGAAAGATAGTATGCCCACGGTGGGATGATGTTGTCTGAGATGAGCTCGTGCTTGTGCAAGAGGGAAAGCTAGCATGCGCTAGCTTTCCCACACAGTGGGATGATGTTGCTCGAGATGCAGTCGTGCTTGTGCCAGAGGGAAAAGTAGCATTTTTTCCCACACGGTGCGATGATGTTGTCTTAGATGAGCTTGTTCTTGTGCAAGAGGGGAAAGCTAGGATGTGCTAGCTTTTCCCATTATGGGATGATGTTGTATTAGATGAGCTTGTGCTTGTCCAAGAGGGAAAGCTAGCATGTGCTTTTCCAAGAGGGAAAGCTAGCATGCGCTAGCTTTCCCCAATGATGCGATGATGTTGTCTAGGATGAGTTCGTGCTTGTGCAAGAGGGAAAGCTAACACATGCTAGCTTTTCCCTATGGTGGGATGATGTTGTCAGAGATGAGCTCATGCTTGTGAAAGAGGGAAATCTAGCATGCGCTAGCTTTCCCCCACGATGGAATGATGTTGTCCGAGATTAGCTCATGCTTGTGCAAGAGGTAGCTTTACCCTACGGTGGGATGATGTTGTTCGAGATGAGCTCGTGTGTGTGTAAGAGGGAAAGAGAGCACGCACTAGCTTTCCCCCAGGGTGGAATGAAGTTGTCTGAGATGAGCTCATGATTTTGCAAGAGGGACAACTATCACGAGCTAGCTTTCCCCCACGGTGGGATGTTGTCAGAGACAAGCTCATGTTTGTACAAGTGGGAAAGCTAGCATGCATTATCTTTCCCCCACAGTGGGATTATGTTATTCGAGATGAGCTCGTGCTTGTGCAAAAAGGAAAACTAACACGTGCTAGATTTTCCCCATGATGGGATGATGTTGTCCGAGATGATCTCATGCTTGCATAAGAGGGAAATCTAGCAGATGCTCGCTTTACTCCATGGTGGGATGATGGTGTCCAAGATGAGTTCATGTTTGTGCAAGAGAGAAAGCTAGCACACGCTAGCTTTCACCCACAATGGGATGATATTGTTCGACATGAGTTCGTGCTTGTGCAAGAGGGAAAGGCAGCTCGTGCTAGATTTCCCCCACAGTGGGTTGATGATGTCCGAGATGAGCTCCTGCTTGTGCAAAAGGGAAAGCCAACACGTGTTAGCTTTCCTCCATGGTGGGATGATGCTGTATGAGATGAGCTTGTGCTTGTGCAATACGCAAAGCTAGCATGCGCTAGATTTCGCCTATAGTGGGATGATGTTGTCCGAGATGAGCTCATGCTTGTGTAAGAGAGAAAGCTAGCATGCACTAGATTTCCCCCACGGTAGGATGATGCTATCCAAGATGAGCTCGTGCTTGTGCTTGTGCAAGAGGGAAAGCTAGCATGCACTAGCTTTCCCCCATGATGGGATGATGTTGTATGAGATGAGATCGTCCTTATGAAAGAAGGAAAGCTAGCTTTCCCCAATGGTCGGATGATGTTGTTCGAGATGATCTTGTGCAAGAGGGAAAGCTAGCATGAGTTAGCTTTCCCACACAGTGGGATGATGTCCAAGATGAAATTGTGCTTGTGCAAGAGGGAAAGCTAGCACGTGCTAGCTTTTCCCCACGGTGGGATGATGTTGTCTGAGATGATCTCATGCTTGTGCAAGAGGGAAAGAACAAACACTGGCTTTCCCCCACGGTGGGATGATGTTGTCCAAGATCATATTGTGTTTGTGCAAGCGAGAAAGTTAGCACACACTAGCTTTTCCTCATGGTGGGATGTTTTTGTCCAAGATGAGCTCGTGCTTGTGCAAGAGGGAAAGATAGCATGCTCTATCTTTCCCCCACAGTGGAATGATGTTGTCCAAGATGAGCTTGTGCGTGTGTAAGGGGGAAAGCTAGCAAGCGTTAGCTTTCTCCCATGGAGGGATGACGTTGTCTGAGATGAGATCATGCTTGGGCAATAGGGAAAGCTAGCATAAGCTAGCTTTACCTCACAGTGGGATGATGTTGTCTAAGATGCGCTCATGCTTGTGCAAGAGGCAAATCTAGCATGCGCTACCTTTCCCCAACGATGGGATGTTGTTGTCTGAGATGAGCTTGTGCTTGTGCAAGAGGAAAATCTAGCATGCACTACCTTTCCCCCATCGGCAGATGATGTTGTCCGAGATGAGCTCGTGCTTGTGTAAGAGGGAAAACTAGCACATGCTAGCTTTCACCCACATTGGGATGATGTTGTCCGAGATGAGCTCATGCTTGTGCAAGAGGGAAAGATAGCATTCCCATGGTGAGATAATGTTGTCTGAGATGACCTCGTGCTTGTGGAAGAGGGAAAGCTAGCACGAGCTAGCTTTCCCCCACGATGGGATGATGTTGTCTGAGATGAACTCATGCTTCTGCAAGAGAGAAATCTAGCAAGCACTAGCTTTCCCCCATGGTGGGATGTTGTTGTCCTAGATGAGCTTGTGCTTGTGCAAGATGGAAAGCTAGCATGCGCTAGCTTTTTACTAGGGTGGGATGATGTCGTCCGAGATGAGCTCGAGATTGTACAAGACGGAAAGCTAGCACATTCAACCTTTCCCCCACAATGGGATGATTTGTTTCGAGATGAGGTCATGCTTGTGCAAGAGGGAAAGCTACTGCGGGAAAGCTATCTTTCCCCCATGGTGGGATGTTGTTGTCCGAGATGAGCTCGTTCTTATGCAAGAGGGAAATCTAACACGCGCTAACTTTCCTCGACAATGCAATGATGTTGTCCGAGATGAGCTCATTCTTGTGCAAGAGGAAAAAATAGCACACTTTTCCTTACCCCCACGATGGGAAGATGTTGTCCCAAATGAACTCGTGCTTTTGCAAGAGGCATGTGCTAGCTTTCCCCCATTGTAGGATGATGTAGTCTGAGACTTGCTCGTGCTTGTGCAAGAGGGAAAGCTAGCATGCTAGCTTTCCCCCACAATGGGATGTTGTTATCCATGATGAACTTGTGCTTGTGCAAAAGGGAAATCTAGGATGCGCTAGATTTCCCATATGGTGGGATGATATTTGAGATGAGCTCATGTTTATGCAAGAGGGAAAGCTAGCACGTGATAGCTTTCACCCACGATGGGATGATGTTGTCTGAGATGATATCATGCTTGTGCAAGAGGGAAAGCCATCACGCACTACCTTTCCCACATGATGGGATGATATTGTTCAATATGAGCTCATGCTTGTACAAGAGGGAAATCTAGCATGCACTATCTTTCCCCCACGATGGGATGATGTTGTCCGAGATGATCTCGTGCTTGTGCAAGAGGGAAAGGTAGAACGCGCTAGCTTTCCCCCAAGATGGGATGATGTTGTCTGAGATGAGCTGCTACTTGTACAAGAGGGACATGTAGCATGAGCTAGCTTTCCCCCACAATGGGATGATGTTGTTCAGGATGAACTTGTGCTTGTGTGAGAAGGAAATGCTAGGTTTCCCCCATGGTGGGATGATGTTGTCCAAGATGAGCTTGTGCTTGTGCAAAAGGTAAAGCTAGCATGACCTAGCTTTTCCCAACAGTGGGATGATGTTGTCTGAGATGAGCTCGTGTTTGTGCAAGAGGGAAAGCTAGGACGAGGTAGTTTTCCCCCACGGTGGGGTGATATTGTCTGAAATGAGCTCATGCTTGTTCAAGAAGGAAAATTAGCACTCACTAGCTTTCCCCCACAGTGGGATGATGTTTTACGAGATGAGATCGTGCTTGTGTAAGAGTGAGAACTAGCATGCACAAGCGTTCACCCATAGTGGGATGTTGTTCGAGATGAGGTCATCCTTGTGCAAGAGGGAAAGATTACACTCTCTATTTTTTCCCCATGGTCCAATGATGTTTGAGATGAGCTCGTGTTTGTGCAAGAGGGAAAGCTAGCATGCTCTAGTTTTTCCCCATGTTGAGATAATGTTTGAGATGAGCTTGTGCTTGTGCAAGATGGAAATCTTGGACATGCTAGATTTTTCCCATAGTGGGATGATGTTGTCTTAGATGAGCTCGTGCTTGTGTAAGAGGGAAAGCTAGCATGTGCTAGATTTCCCCCACGATGGGATGATGTTGTTCGAGATGAGCTCGTGCTTATGCAAGAGGAAAATCTAGCACATGCTAGACTTCCCCCACGATGGGATGATGTTTTCCAAGATGAGCTTGTGCTTGTGTAAGAGGGAAAGCTAGCACGAGCTAGCTTTCACCCACTGTGGGATGATGTTGTATGAGATGAATTCATGCTTGTGCAAGAGGGAAAGCTAGCACAGGCTAGCTTTCCCCATGGTGGGATGATGTTGTCCGAGATGAGGTTGTGTTTGTTCAAGAGGGAAAGCTAGCATGCACTAGCTTTCCCCCATAGTGGGATGTTGTCCGAGATGAGTTTGTGCTTGTGTAAGAGGGAAAGCTAACACAAGCCAACTTTCCCCCACTGTGGGATGATGTTGTTCAAGATGAGCTCGTGCTTGTGCAAGATGGAAAGCTAGCACACGCTAGCTTTCACCCACGCTGGTATGAAGTTTTTCGAGGTGAGCTCATGCTTGTGCAAGAGGGAAAGCTAGTATACCCATGGTGGGATGATGTTGTCTAAGATGAGATCGTACTTGTGCAAGAGGGAAAGCTAGGACGTGCTAGCTTTCCCCCACAATGGGATGATGTTGCCCGAGATGCACTCGTGCCTGTGCAAGAGGGAAAACTAACATGCTTTCTGCCACAGTGCAATGATGTTGTCTGAGATGAGCTTGTTCTTTTGTAAGAGGGGAAAGCTAGCACACGGTAGTTTTTCCCATTGTGGGATGATGTTGTCTTAGATGAGCTTGTGCATGTTCAAGAGGGAAAGCTAGCATGTGCTTGTCCAAGAGGGAAAGCTATCACGCACTAGCTTTCCCCAATAATGTGATGATGTTGTCTAAGATGAGCTCGTGCTTGTGTAAGAGGGAAAGCTAACACACGCTAGCTTTCCCCTATGGTAGGATGATGTTGTCAGAGATGAGCTCATGCTTGTGCAAGAGGGAAAGATAACACATGCTAGATTTCCCCCACAATGGAATGATGTTGTCCGAGATTAGCTCGTGCTTGTTCAAGAGGTAGCTTTACCCCACGGTGGGATGATGTTGTCGACATGAGCTCGTGCTTGTGTAAGAGGGAAAGCTAGCACCCCCAGGGTGGGATGATGTTGTCTGAGATGAGCTTTTGTTTTTGCAAGAGGTACAACTAGCACGAGTTAGCTTTCCCCCATGGTGGGATGTTGTCAAAGACACTCTCGTGTTTGTGCAAGAGGGAAAGCTAGCACGTGCTAGCTTTCCCCCATGGTGGGATGATGTTGTCCGAGATGAGCTCATGCTTGTGCAAAAGGGAAAACTAGCACGCGCTATATTTTCCCCATGATGGGATGATGTTTTCTGAGATGAGCTCGTGCTTCTGCAAGAGGGAAAGCTAGCACACGCTCGCTTTCCCCCATGGTGGGATGATATTGTCTGAGTTGAGCTCGTTCTTATGCAAGAGGGAAAGCTAGCATGAGCCAACTTTCTCCCATGGTGGGATGACATTGTTCAATATGAGCTCGTGCTTGTGCAAGAGGGAAAGCTAGCACATGCTAGCTTTCACACACGCAAGCTTTCACCCACGCAGATATGATGTTGTTTGAGATGAGCTCATGCTTGTGTAAGAGGGAAAGCTAGTATGCCCACGGTGGGATGATGTTGTCCGAGATAAGCTCGTGCTTGTGTAAGAGGGAAAGCTAGCACGTGCTAGCTTTCCCCCACAGTTGGATGATGTTGCCCGAGATGCAGTCATGCTTGTGCAAGAGGGAAAACTAGCATGCTTTCCCCTACGGTGCGATGATATTGTCTTAGATGAGCTTGTGCTTGTGCAAGAGGGGAAAGTTATCACGTTCTAGCTTTCCCCATTGTTGGATGATGTTGTCTTAGATGAGATTGTGCTTGTCCAACAGAGAAAGCTAGCATACACTTGTCCAATAGGGAAAGCTAGCACGTGCTAGCTTTCCCCAATGATGCGATGATGTTGTTTGAGATGAGCTTGTGCTTGTGCAAGAGGGAAAGATAACACGTGTTAGCTTTCCCCTATGGCAGGATGATGTTGTCAGAGATGAGCTTGTGCTTGTGCAAGAGGGAAAGCTAGCACGCGCTAGCTTTCCCCCACGATGGAATGATGTTGTCTGAGATTAGATCATGCTTGTTCAAGAGGTGGCTTTACCCCATGGTGGGATGATGTAGTTTGAGATGAGCTCATGCTTGTGTAAGAGGGAAAGCTAGCACACACTAGCTTTCCCCCAGGGTGGGATGATTTTTTCTGAGATGAGCTCATGATTTTGCAAGAGGGACAACTATCACGAGCTAGCTTTCCCCCACGGTGGGATGTTGTCGGAGACGAGCTCGTGTTTGTGCAAGAGGGAAATCTAGCACGCACTAGATTTCCCCCACGGTGGGATGATGTTGTCTGAGATGAGCTCGTTCTTGTGCAAAAGGGAAAACTAGCATGTGCTAGCTTTTCCCCATGATGGGATGATGTTGTCTGAGATGAGCTCATGCTTTTGCAAGAGGGAAAGCTAACAGACGTTCTCTTTCCTCCACGATGGGATGATGGTGTCAGAGATGAGCTTGTGTTTGTGCAAGAGAGAAAGCTAGCATGCGCTAGCTTTCACCCACAGTGGGATGATATTGTTCAACATGAGTTTGTGCTTGTGCAAGAGGGAAAGGTAGCACGTGGTAGATTTCCCCCACAATGGGTTGATGAGCTCATGCTTGTGCAAGAGGGAAATCCAACACATGCTATCTTTCCTCCATGATGGGATGATGTTGTATGGGATGAGCTCGTGCTTGTGCAAGACGTAAAGCTAACACGTGCTAGATTTCACCCATGGTGGGATGATGTTGTCCGAGATGAGCTCATGCTTTTGTAAGAGGGAAAGCTAGCATGCACTAGCCTTCCCCCACGGTAGGATGATGTTATCCAAGATGATCTCATGCTTGTGCTTTTGTAAGAGGGAAAGCTAGCACACACTAGCTTTCCCCCACGATAGGATGGTGTTGTCCAAGATGAGCTCGTCCTTGTGCAAGAGGGAAAGCTAGCACATGCTAGCTTTCCCCAATGGTGGGATGATGTTGTCCGAGATGAGCTTGTGTAAGAGGGAAAGCTAGCACGAGCTAGATTTTACACACAGTGGGATGATGTTGTCCAGTGGGAGGATGTCCAAGATGAAATCGTCCTTGTGCAAGAGGGAAAGCTAGCACGCGCTAGCATTTCCCCATGGTGGGATGATGTTGTCCAAGATGAGCTCATGCTTGTTCAAGAGGGAAATAAAACACACTAGATTTCCCCCACATTGGGATGATGTTTTCCAAGATGAGCTTGTGCTTGTGCAAGAGGGAAATTTAGCACACACTAGCTTTTCCCCATGGTGGGATGTTTTTGTCTGAGATGATCTCGTGCTTGTGCAAGAGGGAAAGATAGCATGCTCTAGCTTCCCCCCACAATGGAATAATGTTGTCCAAGATGAGCTCGTGCGTGTGCAAGGGGGAAATCTAACAAGCGTTAGCTTTCCCCCATGGTGGGATGATGTTGTCTGATATGAGCTCGTGCTTGGGCAATAGGGAAAGCTAGCACAAGCTAGCTTTACCTCATAGTGGGATGATGTTGTCTAAGATGAGCTTGTGCTTGTGCAAGAGGGAAAGCTAGCACGCACCACCTTTCCCCAATGGTAGGATGATGTTGTCTGAGATGAGCTTGTGCTTGTGCAAGAAGAAAAGCTAGCATGCACTACCTTTCCCCCATTGGCATATGATATTATAGGAGATGAGCTCGTGCTTGTGTAAGAGGGAAAGCTAGCACATGCTAGCTTTCACCCACATTGGGATGATGTTGTCCAAGATGATCTTGTACTTGTGCAAGATAGAAAGGTAGCATTCCCATGGTGGGATGATGTTGTCTGAGATGAACTTCTTCTTGTGGAATAGGGAAAGCTATCACGAGCTAGCTTTCCCCCACGATGGGATGATGTTGTATGAGATGAACTCGTGCTTGTGTAAGAGGAAAAGCTAGAAAGTGCTAGCTTTCCCCCATGGTGGGATGATGTTGTCCTATATGAGCTTGTGCTTGTGCAAGATGGAAAGCTAGCATGTGCTATCTTTTTCCTAGGATGGGATGATGTCGTCCGAGATGAGCTTGAGCTTGTACAAGACGAAAAGATAGCACGCGCTACCTTTCCTCCACGATGGGATGATATTGTCCGAGATGAGGTCATGCTTGTGAAAGAGGGAAAGCTAGCACGAGAAAGCTATCTTTCCCCCATGTTGGGATGTTGTTGTCTGAGATGAGCTCGTGTTTGTGCAAGAGAGAAATCTAGCATGCGCTAACTTTCCCCGACAATGCAACGATGTTGTCAGAGATGAGCTTGTGCTTGTGCAAGAGGAAAAACTAGCACACTTTTTCTTACCCCCACGATGGGACGATGTTGTCTCAGATGACCTCGTGCTTTTGCAAGAGGCATGTGCTAGCATTCCCCCATTGTAGGATGATGTAGTCCGAGACTTCCTCGTGCTTGTGCAAGAGGGAAATCTAGCACGCTAGCTTTCCCCCACAATGGGATGTGGTTGTTTATGATGAGATTGTGCTTGTACAAAAGGGAAAGCTAGGATGCACTAGATTTCCCGTATGGTGGGATGATGTTTGAGATGAGCTCGTTCTTGTGCAAGAGGGAAATCTAGCACGTGCTAGATTTCGCCCACAGTGGGATGATGTTGTCTGAGATGATCTCATGTGTGTGCAAGAGGGAAAGTCATCACGCACTACCTTTCCCCCACGATGGGATGATCTTGTTCGAAATGAGCTCATGCATGTGCAAGAGGGAAAGCTAACATGCACTATATTTCCTCCACGATGGGATGATGTTGTCCGAGATGATCTTGTGCTTGTGCAAGAGGGAAAGGTAGAATGCGCTATCTTTCCCCCATGGTGGGATGATTTTTTCCGAGATGAGTTGATGCTTGTGCAAGAGGGAAAGGTAGCACAAGCTAGATTTCCCCCACAATGGGATAATGTTGTTCAGAATGAACTCATGCTTGTGCGAGAAGGAAATGTTAGGTTTCCCCCATGGTGGGACGATGTTGTCCAAGATGAGCTCGTGCTTGTGCAAAAGGTAAAGATAGCATGCGCTAGCTTTTCCCCGCGATGGGATGACGTTGCCTAAGATGAGATCATGCTTGTGCAAGAGGGAAAGCTAAGACGAGGTAGATTTCCCCCACGGTGGGATGATATTGTCTGAAATGAGCTCGTGCTTTTTCAAGAAGGAAAATTAGCACACAATAGCTTTCCCCCACAGTGGGATGATGTTTTCCGAGATGAGATCGTGCTTGTGTAAGAGGGAGAACTAGCACACGCAAGCGTTCCCTCAAAGTGGGATGTTCTTCAAGATGAGTTAGTGCTTGTGCAAGAGTGAAAGATAACACTCTCTATTTTTTCCCCATGGTGCAATGATGTTTGAGATGAGCTCGTGTTTGTGCAAGAGGGAAAGCTAACACACTCTAGCTTTGCCCCATGGTGAGATAATGTCTAAGATGAGCTTGTGCATGTGCAAGATGGAAATCTTGCACACGCTACCTTTCTCCCATAGTGGGATGATGTTGTCTTAGATGAGCTCGTGCTTGTGTAAGAGGGAAAGCTATCATGTGATAGCTTTCCCCCACGATCGGATGATGTTGTTCGAGATGAGGTCATGCTTGTCCAAGAGGCAAAGCTAGCACACGCTATATTTCCCCCACGATGGGATGATGTTTTCCAAGATGAGCTTGTGCTTGTGTAAGATGGAAAGCTAGCACGAGCAAGATTTCACCCACTGTGGGATGATGTTGTCTGAGATGAACTCATGCTTGTGCAAGACGAAAAGCTAGCACGAGCTAGCTTTCCCCATGGTGGGATGATGTTGTCCGAGATGAGGTTGTGCTTGTTAAATAGGGAAAGCTAGCATGCGCTAGCTTTCCCCCATGGTGGGATGTTGTCTGAGATGAAGTCGTGCTTGTGAAAGAGGGAAAGCTAGCATGAGCTAGCTTTTTCCCAAGGTGGGATGATGTTGTTCAAGATGAGGTCATGCTTATGTAAGAGGGAAAGCTAACATCTTTTCGCCACAGTGGGATGATTTTGTTTGAGATGAACTTGTGCTTGTGCAAGAGGGAAAGCTAGCATAGAAGCACAAGCACATCTCAGACAACATCATCCCTCCATGAGGGAAAGCTAGCACAGGGAAAGCTAGCACATACTAGATTTCCCCCACGGTGGTATGATGTTGTTCGATATTCGCTCATGCTTGTGCAAGTGGGAAAGCTAGCCTGCCCATAGTGGGATGATGTTGTCCGAAATGAGCTCGTGCTCGTGCAAGAGGGAAAGCTAGCATGAGCTAGCTTTCCCTCATTGTTGGATGATGTTATCCGAGATGAGCTCGTGCTTGTGTAAGAGGCAAAGCTATCACTCACTAGCTTTCCCCACGGTGGGATGATGTTGTCCGAGATGAGCTCGTGCTTGTGAAAGAGGGAAAACTAACACACGCTAACTTCCCACCATGGTGGGATGATGTTGTCGAAGATGAGCTCATGCTTGTGCAAGAGGGAAAGAGAACATGCGCTAGATTTCCCCCATGGTGGGATGATGTTGTTTGTGATGAGTTTGTGCTTGTGCAAGACGGAAAGCTAGCACACACTAGCTTTCCCCCATGATGGGATGATGTTATCCGTGATGAGCTCATGCTTGATCAAGACAAAAAGATAGCACGAGCTAGATTTTCCCCACGGTGGGATGATTTCATTCGAGATGAGCTCGTGCTTGTCCAAGAGGGAAAGCTAGCACATGCTATCTTTCACCCACAGTGGGATGATATTGTCTAAGAAGAGATCATGTTTGTGCAAGAGAGAAATCTAGCACGCACTAGCTTTCCTCCACAGTGGGATGATGTTGTCGGAGATGATCTTATGCTTGTATAAGAGGGAAAGCTAGCAGAAGCTATCTTTCGCCCATGGTGGGATGATGTTTTCTGAGATGAGATTGTTCTTGTGCAAGTGGGAAATGAGCTAGATTTCCCCTACAGTGAGATGATGATCGAGATGAGTTCGTGCTTGTGAAAGAGGGAAAGCTAGCATGCACTAGATTTCTCACATGGTGGGATGATGTTGCACAAGATGAGCTCATGCTTATGCAGGAGGGAAAACCAGCACATGCTAACTTCCCTCAATGGTGGGATGATGTTGTCCGAGATGAGCTTGTGCTTGTGCAAGAGGGAAAGCTAGCAAATGCTAGTTTCCCCCCATGGTGGGATGATGTTGTTCACAATGAGCTTGTGTTTATGCAAGAGGTAGATTTCCCCCACGATGGGATGATGTTGTTCGAGATGAGCTCATGCTTGTGTAAGAGGAAAAGATAGCACACAGTAGCTTTCCTTCATGGTGGGATGATGATGTCTAAGATAAGCTAGTGGTTGTGCAAGAAGGAAAGATAGCACATTCTAGATTTCCTCCATGATGGGTTGATGTTGTTCGAGATGAGTTTGTTCTTGTGAAAGAAGGAAAGCTAGGATGCGCTATCTTTCCCCCATGATGGGATGATGTTGTCCGACATATGCTCATGCTTGTGCAACAAGAAAAGCTAGCACACTCTAGCTTTCTCCCACAGTGGGATGATGTTGTTCATGATGATCTTGTGCTTGTGCAAGAGGGAAAGCTAGCATGCACTAGATTTCTCCCACGATGGGATGATGTTGTCCATGATGAGCTCATGCATGTGCAAGAGGTAGCTTTCCCCCACAACGGGATGATGTTGTCTGAGATGAGCTCGTGCTTGTGCAAGAGGAAATGCTAGCACATGGTAGCTTTCCACCCATGGTGGGATGATGATGTCTGAGATGAGCTCATGTTTATGCAAGAGTGAAAGCTAGTTCGTACTGGCTTTCCCCCATGGTGGGATGATGTTGTCCGAGATGAGCTCGTGCTTGTGCAAGAGGGAAATCTAGCAAGTGCTAGATTTCCCCCATGGTGAGATGATGTTGTTCGAGATGAGCTCGTGCTTGCGCAAGAGGAAAATCTAGCACGAGATTTCTTTCCCCCACGATTTGCTCAAGAGGAAAAACTAGCACGAGCTTGTTTTCCCCCATGATGGGATGATGTTGTCCTAGATGAGCTCGTGCTCGTGCAAGACGGAAAACTAGCACACACTGGCTTTCCCCCACATTGGGATGATGTTATCCCATATGAGCTCATGCTTGTGTAAGAGGGAAATCTATCACACACTAGCTTTCCCCAAAGGTGGGATGATGTTGTCTGAGATGAGCTCGTGGTTGTGCAAGAGGGAAATCTAGCACGAGCTAGATTTCTCGCATGGTGTGATGATGTTGTCAAAAATGAGCTCATGCTTGTGCAAGAGTGATAGCTAGCACGAGCTAGATTTCCCCTAGGGTGGGATGATGTTTTTCAAGATGATCTCATTCTTGTGTAAGAGGGAAAGCTAGCACGCGCTAGATTTTCCTCATGGTGGGATGATGTAGTTCGAGAGGAGCTCGTGCTTGTGTAAGAGGGAAAGCTAGCACACACTAGCTTTGCCCCACAATGGGATGATGTCTAAGATGAACTCATGCTTGTGCAAGAGAGAAATCTAGCACGCACTAGATTTCACCCATAGTGGGATGATGTTGTTCGAGATGAGATCGTCTTTATGCTAGAGTGAAAGCTAGCATGCACTAGCTTCCCCCATGGTGGGGTGATGTTCTCGAAGATGAGCTTATGCTTGTGCAAGAGGGAAAGCTAGCAAGTGCTAGTTGTCCCCCACAGTGGGATGATGTTTTCCAATATGAGTTTGTGCTTGTGCAAGAGGGAAAGCTAGCATGAGCTAAATTTCCCCTATGGTGGGATGATTTCTGAGATGAACTTGTTCTTGTGCAAGAGGGAAATCTAACACGCACTAGCTTTCTCCCACAGTGGGATTATGTTTTACAAGATGAGCTCGTGCTTGTGCAAGAGGGAAAGTTAACACGATCTAGCTTCTCTCGATGGTGGGATGATGTTGTCTTAGATGAGTTTGTGCTTGTCCAAGAGAGAAAGCTAGTATGTGCTAGCTTTCCCCCATGGTGGGATGATGTTGTCCATGATGAGCTCGTACTTGTGCAAGAGGTATCTTTCCCCCGTGGTGGGATGATGTTGTTCGAGATGAGCTCATGCTTGTGTAAAAGGAAAATCTAGCACGTGCTAGATTTCCCCCATGGTGGGATGATGATATCTAAGATAAGCTTTTGCTTGTGTAAGAGGGAAATCTAGCACACACTAGCTTTCCCCCGTGGTGAGTTGATGTTGTCTGAGATGAGCTTGTGCTTGTGCAAGAGGGAAATCTAGCATGTGCTAGCTTTAGCCCATGGTTGGATGATGTTGTCTGAGATTTTCTCATGCTTGTGCAAGAGAGAAGATTAGCATGTGATAGATTTCCCCTACGGTTGGATGATGTTGTTCAAGATGTGGTATTTCTTGTGCAAGAGGGAAAGCTAGCATGTGCTAGGTTTCCCCATGGGTGGTATGATGTTGTTTGTGATGCGCTCATGCTTGTGCAAGATGGAAATATAGAGCGTGTTAGCTTTCCATCTTGGTGGGATGATGTTGTTCGAGATGTGCCCCTACTTGTGAAAGAGGGTAAGCTAGAATGCACTAGCTTTCCCCCACGATGGGATGATGTTGTTAAGAGGGAAAACTAGCATGCACTAGTTTACCCCCACTATGGGATGATTTTCAAGATGTGTTCCTACTTGTGCAAGAGGGAATGCTAGCACGTGCTAGCTTTCCGTCATGGTGGGATGATGTTGTTCGAGATGCACATGTGTTTGTGCAAGAGGGAAAGTGATGTTGTTCAAGATGCGCTTGTACTTGTGTAAGAGGGAAAGCCAACACACACTAGCTTTCCCCCACGATGGAATGATGTTGTTTGAGATGCACTTGTGCTTGTGCAAGAGTAAAAGCTAGCATGTGTTAGCTTTCCCCCATGGTGGAATCATGTTGCTCGAGATGTGCTTGTTCTTGTGCAAGAGGGAAAGATAACACGCTAGTTTTCCCCCACAATGGGATGTTGTTGTTTGAGATGCACTTGTGCTTGTGCAAGAGGGAAAGATAGCATGTGCTAGGTTTCCTTGATAGTGGAACGATTGGTTTTTTATATGCACTTGTGCTTATGCAAGAGGGAAGGATAGCTAGCATGTGCAAGTTTTCCTCCATGCTAGAATGATGTTGTTCAAGATGTGCTTGCATTTGTGCAAGAGGGAAAGCTAGCATGCATTAGCTTTTCCCCACAGTGGAATGATGTTGGTCAAGATGCGTTTGTGCTTCTGTAAGATGGAATTCTAGCATGCACTAGTTTTACCCCATGGAGGAATGATGTTGTTCAAGATGTGCTTGTTTTTGTGCAAGAGAGAAAGCTAGCATGCTAGCTTTCCCTCACAATGGAATGATGTTGGTTTAGATGCATTTGTGCTTGTGCATGGTGGGATGATGTTTGAGATGCACTTGTGATTTTGCAAGAGGGAAAGATAACACACACTAGCTTCCCCCCATGGCGGAATGATGTTGTTCGAGATGCACTTGCACTTGTGCTTGTGCAAGAGGGAAAGATAACTTTCCCTCGCAATGGAATGATGTTGTTTGAAAAGTGTTTGTGCCTTTGCAAGAAATAAAACTAGCATGCATTAGCTTTCCACCACAGTGGAATGATGTTGTTAGAAATGTGCTTGTACTTGTGCAAGAAGGAAAGCTAGCACACGTTAGTTCCCCCCCACGGTAGAATGATGTTGTTTGAAATGCGCTTGTGCTTGTGCACTAGTTTTCCCCCATAATAGAATGATGTTGTTTGAAATGTGTTTTTTCTTTTACAAGAAGGAAACTAGTATGGGATAGGTTTCCCGTACAGTGGAATGATGTTGTTCAAAATGTGTTTTTGCTTGTGTAAGAAGAAAAACTAGCATGTGCTATCTTTCCTCCACAATGGAATGATGTTATTCAAAATGTCCATGTTCTTGCACAAGAATGAAAACTACCACAAGCTATATTTCCTTTCTAATGGAATGATGTTTGAAATGCACTTATGCTTGTGCAAAAGGGAAAGCTACCATGCACTATCTTTCCTCCACAGTGGAATGATGTTGTTCAAAATTCCCATGTGCTTGTGCAAGAAGGAAAACTACCATGCACTATCTTTCCTATATAGTGGAATGATGTTGTTCGAAATGCACTTGTGCTTTTGTAAGCAAGAAAGCTAGCACAAGCTAGTTTTCCTCCACAGTGGAATGATGTTGTTTGAGATGTGCATGTGCGTGTGCTTGTGCAAGAAGGAAACTTATATACCCTAGTATGTGTTAATGTTTAAGCCATTATTATAGATGTTTGCATTTCATTACATAACAATAGCATAATCCAAGATCACTGAGAAATACACAATCACAAGAGACACAACATTTATCCTGGGAAACCCTCTAGGGGAAGAAAACCCAGCAAAACTTCCTTAATATAGATAGCCAATACAATGCCAAGAGATCTCTTAAGCTAATACAGAAATTCCTCTCCCAGATATGCGCCACTCTCTCTCTCCTTCTTCTCCAGCAGCAGATCCGAACTTGTCTCTCAAAATGAGCAAGTGAGTTGTGTGTCTAAGTGAGACACTGGCCTCTTTATTTATACAAGTCTGGCACGTGTGAAGTATCTCTTCACTGGCAGGGCCGACTTCTCAAACTGGGTGAGTAAACCCACCTTTATTATATTTCTGGGTCTCTTTAATATCTTCTAGGGTCGACTTCTTATTCTGCCTATTACAATTGTCTTTTGACCAATCCGCAAAAGGGGATTTGGTCCTATTACAATAACCGACATGATCAATCCACAATGGGGATTGATCCTATGAATAATATATCAATAATAACAAGAATGCTCTTTGCAGTTACATTATTTTAATACTCCCCCTTAACAAGAAGGGTATTCTTCAGCGGCATCATGCGAGAGAGAGAGGACAACATCATCAACAACATTAGGTAGGTGAGAGGACAACATAATCAATATCATCTTGGAACACTGACTGGCATATCTATAAATCATCAGAATTTTTCTTCATCGACAACATCGTCATTCTCAAAGGAATGCCATCATCATC
>SNQJ01S0109348.1:0-10080 GCA_010110895.2 Picea sitchensis
AAATACCCATGGTACCTAAGGTAGATGAATAATCGTCACTTCAACTCCTAGGGAGGGTGCTCTTCTATGTGGGGATACTTGCACCCTAGGTGAACGTTGTGAGAAGGTTACCATAATCGTCTCTCATACATTCACTAGATAGGATTTGGGAACTTGACATCCCCCAAGGTTTTGGTTCTCGAAAGGCCCCTTCACCAACTGGTATACCTATTGATTTCCTATATTTTATAAGAGTGTTTTTTGTGGTGTCATTTCTATTGTTTTTCCTAACTTTCCTCTAAAAAAGATATAACAATAAGACTTTATTTGATTACGTGGGATCCACCCCTTGGCTTGGTCTTTCCTAGACTAAGGTGTGAAGTGAGTTGCATAAGTGACATATAGTGACCCACTCGATAGTTTCCTTAGGTTTTCCCTCACATCGAAGGTTGGAATTTTCCTTTAGGGAGTGTCTAAGAGATAACACTCCCAACTATTTAAATGCAACAAAGCAAACATTTATATTTATATGGGTAATGGTATATGCAGGGGAACCAAAATATGGCATACAAATACTCTTCAAAGTTTTATTTTGAAGCTTAATATATATCTCATCCTTCCTTTCACAAAGTTATTTGTGTTATGTCGATGAAGCTTACTTAGCATTGCTAGTAATGAAATCTAGATTATGTTGATTGTCATTCTTTGCTTGTGAAGTAAATGCTTAATGCTACTCACATTTGTTAGTCTATGAACTTGGTTGTGACTTAACTTTGTCTTCCCACTCCTAGTGGTATTTTGAAACTTAATATATATCTCATCCTTCTTTGATGTTTTGAATGAAATTTACTTAGCACTACTATAAATGAAATCTAGATTATGTTGAGTGTCATTCTAGTGAATGATTAATGCTACTGACATTTGTTAAATTTTGACATCCAGATTATGTTGAGTGTCATTCTTGTGAATGATTAATGTTATTAACATTTGTTAAACTATGAAACTTTGTTGTGACTGAACTTTATCTTCCCACTCCCCTTTGAAACTCTGTTGTGATTGAATTTTATCTTCCCACTCCTTGTTATCATCTACATTGTTTCTCCTTCGATAGCAACTTGAGTTTATGCCAGGGCATTATTATTGGATTTATGTAAATATTGCCATTAGGTGTAGATACGTGTCCTACAAAGGAGTTTTGGTGTCCTTTCATACAAATGGGATTTTCTTTTAATATTCAACATTTATCCTTCAAAAACAAGCTAAGTTCTTGTCAAGGCATTATTATGTTGTGATTTGTGTGATACATGTACATACAAATGAGCTTTGGTGTCCTTTAATGAGATTTGTTCTTTCATACTAATTATTATTGGCATAATAGTTCAAAGATGGTTAGGGGCATTTTGAGCGAAAAAGGTGATAATGAGGAAATACGAAAAGGTTAGAATATAAATTGAGAACCATCTTATTATGTTATTAGATGTCTTTTATCTAAAAACTTCAGTTAATAATTATTGTAAATAAATGTTGTGACGAAGATGAATTTTTTATTTTTGGGGGCAAGATGTTAAATTGCAATTGGGGATAGTATATGGTCCCATGTATGGGACTTGGGCTAGAGGCTACTAGAAAGCATATGGCCCCACTGGAGGTAGCCTCAAATATGATCACAAAGGAACATTAGCTATCTCGTGGATACAATCTAGGATAAAATCGCCTTAAGGTCTTGCAGTAAAACCTAAAACTACTTATGATTGGCTAAGATCATCTCATCTTCCTTGGACGTAAGGAAACATGTTAATGGCCCAAGACTCATAGGCATCTAGCAAGAGTGAAAGACTACCCCCTTATAAACCACGAACAAGTTATTTTAGGTGGTGTCATTTTCTTGAATAACAGTGATGAGTTAGCCTACATTCACAAATAACAGTCAGTGATGACTATCCTCAATACCAATTGACAACTAAGTTATGATAGGTTTTGTCACCTTCAAAGAAGAAAAACTTCTTTTGAAAATTAGTATTCCATTTACATGTTTATTACATTCAATAAAAAAATTCTTTCTCTTTATATTTGTAAAGAAAAACTAACCTACATACTATGTTTATAACTTAGTATTAATAAATATTTTTGCATTAGAGATAAAGTGCAATGTATAATATTGTATGGATTCAATTGTAATTCGCATAATTGAGGGTGGAAACTAGTTATATGTATCTCACGATGCAATCTTAAATGTGCATATATTGTAACATATACATTATTTACTATGGACGTGATGCACATCCAATGGTATATATGCCTTTGATTATATTCTTATGGAGTGTGTTTTACCTATTAAAAAGTCAAAATGGTAAAACAAAAAAATTGCAAAATAATAGTGAATTCCATATTTGAGAAAAAGGAAAAGTTTCAAACCAATTTTGTGAATCATAATTAGGCAATTTGAGATCCTTCCCCTACCCAAAAAAAACAAAATGTTTATGATGGAATGATGTTTATGATGTTTGTTGATAATAGTGAATTCCATATTTGAGAAAAAGGAAAAGTTTCAAACCAATTTTGTGAATCGTAATTAGGCAATTTGAGATCCTTCCCCTACCCAAAAAAACATAATGCTTATGATGGAATGATGTTTGTTGTTTGTGATGAAGTCAACTAGTGGGGGCCTCATCCAACTCTTACTTATTGTGTTAGTCCCCCACGTTGAAAGGAGAAAAATGAAGGGCCTCTTGAGAATGCAAGTGGAAGACATGCGACCAACCAGTAACTCAATCCAATGGTAATTCAAATATTCTTCCAATGTATTTTGTTATTTTTGTTATGTGAAAGAGTTTAGAGTAGTCCTTATAGTGAAAACAGGGATAGAGTTTGATTTCAATGCTATATTATGATGTTTCTAGGACTACTTTAACTGCATTTGTCCTTTTATAATTTGACTATGTTGATAACGCTCCTATCTGTCTTTTATTGTTTTAATACCATTTTAATTATAATTTTTATTAACTATTAATCTAAACAAAACAAGGTGTATAGAGGTTTAAAATATAAAAAAATAAGTTGTTAATGCAACTTTTGCAAGCATAAGTAAAAGTTATATAAAACTCAAAAATATAAATTATTATCAGTGAAAAAAACACTTGTATACTTAAAATTAAAATCATAAGTGAAAAGTTTAAATCAAGAGACCAGAGTTAAAGACAAAAGCTCAAACAATCTAAGAAGTAATCCTCCTGCCAACATTAAGGGAAGGTTAATTGTGATCATCTAAACCAAACCCCCATCCCATCACTAAGGGATTTGTGTTTGTAAGTGATACAATTTACTCCATCTATCGATAAAAAGCTCAAGAGATTTCAACCTTTTAAGAATTACATAATCACAATTTTTATTAAAGTGAAACCCTGAAGTTGTGTTACTTTGAGGCTTCTAAGGTAAGATAAGATAAGATTAAAAAAAATAAAAAACGTTTTGAGAACCAAATTTAAACTACAATTAAATCACAACCAATCCAAATGGTTATAGACAATCCATGTAAACCATAGTGACTCGCAAATTAATCTCCTTAAATAAGATTTAAAGGGAAAACTCCCTAATTATATGGTTTTTCATTCATTTGTGGTTAGGTAAACCTTTATGGGAATTTAATTTTTTCTAGTAAGTCCATGTTCATGTTAAATGATAAAAAAATTTCTTCCATGAAATACATATCTCGAGGAAACTCATCCAGTATTTTCCCTTTTTCTGAGGATGAAATTCAGGGTAAACCAGATTCTACATAATCTCAAGGCTTTGTCAATGCACAACTCAATACCATTACAATAATATGTTTGTAAAGAGATCAATGTGTCACTTGTGGAATTGAACCTACGTGGGGAGAATAACAATCATTCCTCTCAACCACCCTAACTAGACCAGGTTGATTTGTCTAAGGATACATACAAACATTCTTATGAAAAGGGTTAATTTTATAGTAAGACAACATTTTTTTTCCAACAAAATAATTTGACACAAATTCAATGAAGATTTTTGGCATGATCACAATTGCATTATGATCAAACTCTTCTGCATGGTGGAACAATGTCCCATAAGTTTTCATGTCATTGAATCAATCTGAACCTTAAAAATTAATTCAATTTTTGGATTGAGAGAAACCATGACTTATTATTTTACCAAATTATGTAGGTTATCAAACACAAAAAATGAGTCACTACATGATTAGGTGAGTCCACTCACTACCACTGGTGACATCTCAAGGCGTCGATCCCTTGATTTCCAAGTGCAATATCATTTTTTTACCGATCATTCCCATCTACATTGACATGGAGAATGACCTCATAATTTCACATTGGTACACCTCACTTTAGCACAATCATGTAGCAAAAGGATCACCTTTTTGGGGATGACTTTTTCAACACGAATAAGGCAAAAAAATTGATCATAGTCAAAGTTCCATCATGATCAAAGTTATGTCGGTGATGAAACAATGCCTTGGGGGGGTTTATCTGGATTTCAATCGATCCAAAATCTCAAAAAAGCAATTAAGAGTTCTAGATTGATCCAAACTTTAACTTCTTGCTTCGTTGGATTTCAACAACTCGAAAGCAATTTGCTACAAAATTAAACAACTCTAGCAAAAATATCTTTCATTTTAAAAACTACTAAAAATATATATAAGGATCATATTAGTAATAGCACTAATATATTTTTGGGGTCACGAACAAACCAGAGACCGAATTGGTGTATGAGACACCCTTGTTTGTGGGACAAGGGATCCCCTTTGTACAGAGCTTTGATTGCTAAAGTCTACGGAGATATACATACCCTACCTCCCTCTGGATGTGAACTTGTGACCTCCAAGAAGGAATCACATATTCTTAACCATTAGACCCATTCAAGTTGTTTTAAACCAATTTTCCTTCTCAAACATATATCAAATCACTTTGATGATGGAAAAAACTCAACTTCAAAATATCAAACACCTTTAAAAACCTACGAAAGTTTGAACATGCACTATTTACTCTCACCTTGACTTCAATCTGTATTGTTTACATAACAACACCCCATCCCACCTTGACTTATTTATGTGTTGTTTACATAACAATGCACCATCCCAACCACTGGGTCACTGCCATGACCAATGCCCATCCCAACCCTAGGTCACTGCCATGACCATAACTTGTCAAGAAGAACTTATATCAACCATGCAAAGGGTCTCCTCAGAACCTAACTACTAAGTCACTACCATGACCATAATTTGCCAGGAAGAACTTATACCAACCATGCAAATGGTCTCCTCAGAGCCTTGAAGTGACATGTATTCTACTAATAGCAGCAAGTGAGGGCCTCCACCACCACCGTCCAAAAGGGAAAGGGGCAGCCCCTTCCGTGTTATCCATTTCAATGACAGTGACCGTTGGGTCATTGAATGTACTTGCCTTGCTTTTATTGGACGGCAAGACTTTAGGCATTCAACTCAACTCACATTTCTTCTTTTCACACTCACTGGGGCTTTTAACTTGAAGCAGTGGACCCCACCCAGCCTTTCAACCAATGAGCCGCCCACGCTTCTTTCTTTCTCCCATCTTCCACGCAAGCGTTACGCTCCTACTTTAGATTCCGTGGGCAGTGGGTTCACTCTGACATCACCACATCTGACACGTCAGCGTTTTAAGAGCCCCAGCCCACCACATCACATAACATACATACATCATCATGCATGGATGTATGTATGACCATATCTCCCTCGCTCCATTCATCCACCAACCCTCTTGGAATGTGAGTAAATTGATCGCTTCCGGCGTGGGTTAAAACGCAGGTCACGTTTCACTTTTACTGCCGTTTACTTTCCCCGAGGACTGTCAAATCAGATTCGGTACCTGTCCCGATCTTCTCCTCGCGGAGGCCGAGGCCCCACATTAATGTGCCAATAAATTTCCCTCCTGCACGGAGTGAAGGCCAGGACGTTAAACCGGGGACCCGGGGATTTTACGTCCGGGCGCGGTAAATGAGATTTGACAACTCGGCCGGGGGGCAGATTCCCGGTCTGGAAACTGGGTGCGGGTTTCCCGATGGATTTATTACCAGTCTGCCGGCCGGCCCGGCCCGGAGGTTTCCGGTCGCCGTTTTTTGAACAGAATTATTGTATATTTCATTAATCAATAAATCTGATAATAATGCCTGGAGAGACGTTGTGATGATGATGATGTTGACGCGGCATCAAGGGACTCCTGACTCTCAATTATTTAATCTCTTTTGACATCTCCATAGTATAAGTCAAATTTCTTTATTTGGATAAATACTATAGTTGTGACAGGTTTCATTTTTTAAAGAGATTTTGTTACATGGGGCTCTTCCAATCCCTCTTTAACCCTAGTTTGCCTTTTCAGTTAAGGCAGTTGTAATGAATGGACCAATGGTGAATCACACTTGGTGTGAGAAGACATGGTTCCACTTTGGGTGGTGTTGTGAGAAGACATGGATCCAATTTGGGTGGTGGTCTATGTTTCTAGGTCAAGTAAAATTCTTGTCTCATCATTCAAGATTTGTTGGCCAAAAGACATTGACAGATCATTGTGATTTGGTAAAAGCAAAGGTCTTGTTCTCTATGGGTGGTGTCACTTTCAATTCAAATCTATGTTAAGGTGGGTTTGCATATTTTTGTTGTTTTGTGGGTGGTGTTTGGGGTTTTTATTCAAAGAAACTAAAAAATAAATATTTAATTTGATAATAAAGTAGTGTACATAATTATAAAAAATAAATATTTAAAACTTATATATATAGAAAAGGCAAGCATAGTATTTTACAATAAAATAAAAAATAAAAACGTTTTGAAAGAAGGATTAAATAAATATTAATTTTGAAATAAGTTATAAATGTACAAGTTAAATACACAATAAAATTAATATTAACTTCACATAAAGGCATTAGACATTAGAGTTTTGTAAATGCTACTTTAAAAAACAATAAAAAAAAATACTAACTTTGAATTGAGTTATAAATATCTTTAATAAATTATTACAAGTTAAAATAAGCAATAAAATTAATATTAATTCCATAAACAAATATTGTAATGTTGTAACTTCTAACATGAGATAAAGATGCATAAATTTTATTTGTAAAGTACGTATAGCAACTCTACACTAACATAATTGATTATGAAAGGATCATATTGTTGAGATTATTGTGAAAGACCATATTGTTGAGATTACTGTGAAGGACCATATTGTTGAGATTGTTGTTGAATGGTGAGGTCTTGACACTTGGTATGTATAAGAGATAGACCCATGTTAGGGTGAAAAGTACGATGCTACGCTAGTTTCCTCATAAGTCGATTTGATGTGGGTGCTTTAACGAACAATGTTTATCATCCATCGTGGATTTGTTGTTCAAGTCCGGAGGTGAAGAATAGATTGTGCCTTTGCTTGAAATCCCTCCAAAAAAACATAGCACTTGGGACAAATTTAATCACTTTGAATGTTGCAATCAAACAAGGTGCACCTTTCTTCAAACTACTAACTAGAGAAAATCAACCTGTATTAGGTAATTAAGGCCCCTTCTTCTCCTTGTATTTTAGTCTTAATATTGTAAACATAATTTGATTTATCTACCTCAAAAGTGATAGTGATTCCAAAGAGGGTTTTTACAAAGATAGGGATACCCTTCTCTATTTAAAACAAATATTGTTTTGCTAACATTTGGTCAAAAAGTTGGAAAACATTTTTTCATTGCTTGCAAACATTTTGTCAAATAAATGACATATATTTTCTAAATCTAAATTATGTACCTCGCCAAATTATATATTAATAACATTACTGTATTTAAAAAAATTAATATAAAAAATGTAATATCCCAAATTTATCAAAATATAAAATTCATAATTTGAAAACCTTCCACGAATTTTATATATCCCAAACTTATCAAAATATAAAATTCATAATCTAACAAACTTTAGGAATTTTATATATCCCAACTTATCAAAATATAAAAATCAGAATTTGGCAACCTTTCAAGAATTTTGTAATCACCAAAAGTTCATTATAACATCATGAAAGGTTCAATTCTTGTGGGATCCATTATTCAATGCCAAGTTTTAATTGAGGTTGGAAAGGGTTGCACATATAGTTCACATGAATTAAAAGGTGAGAGGGAAAGCTCAAAGGATTCCAACCTTGACTAGGGAAAACATTGTAATGTTTTTTACAATTAAATATAAGGAGACGCGAGGCGGTGGCGAAGTGATGTCAAATCAAGGAAGAGAACGACCATATAATATTTTCTAATAAAAGAACACCGTTTCTAAATTTGGCATGTGAGTGAAGTTTTTTCTTATATGAGTTCAATGTTCCAAAAGGGTGAATCAAATATTTTTCATTGGATTATAGTCGGCCATTTCAAAAAGTGGTGTTTTTTTGTTTTTTCCTAACCTCTAGATTGTATTTAAGATTCATGTATTTCTCTTTATTTGTGTGAATAATGGTGTAGCAAGATAAGAGGTCATGGAATTGGGTCTCAAGTTATGTAAGAACTTGTTTCATAGGAAAGTTATTTAGTAAAAATAGAGTAAGGTATTAAAAAAAAATGTAAAGAAACTACCTAATTGGATATGGGGTGTATTGTGTTAATTTTTATGTTAAAAAAAAATATTTATCATAATAAAATATATTGAAATGTGGTTATTCATAATTATAATGAAAAAAGAGGCATCCATGATTTGATTTGATATGTAGTTCCTAAAAAATTCAATGATACATATGTAATATTGAAGTAACAAATTCAAAAACAAGAACTATAATGATAATCACATTATCAAACAAGATTTACTTAAACAAGATTTACTTATCTGGTTAGAGCACATCCAACTTATTATTCGAGGAACATTCATCAAATAACCATAGGCTTTTCCTCAAGATAGGTCATTCTTCATTCTTGTGTTGAGGGTCATAGTGTGACAAGGGAAATTTTCAAGATTTGTCCAATGATGTATTAGATTCATGAAGTAAGGGATTAAATTATAGTATTAAGATAGAATACATAGACCATGTGTCATAAATAAAACAAATATAGAAAAGGGCTCAATTAACTCTAAGAACCCACCAAGGTCTAACTAAAATAAAAATAGAGTATTTATCGCTTTGAAAAACACACATTTTTTCCCATAGTATCTACCACTCCTTATTGGCCCCTACCAAACCAGTTAGTTTCCTCTCTGCACATTGATTCTATGTTAGATATCGAGATAACTAGAGACCTCCTTGTGAAATGATGCTACAATGGGGATTGAAAGGAGTGTCAAGTGTGACAAATGTCTTCCTTTTATTATTTACCAAGAACTCTCCAAGAACATTGAGCTCAATTAACACAAAAGGAAGGTGTCATGAAAGTTACAAAATGTCAGTGTATAGATAGATGTAAGGAATGTTGTCAGTTGGATCTAGCTTGGGTGGTTGGGAGGAACGAATGTTGTCCTTTCCACCCAGGTCCAATTCCTGCAAGTGACATGTTGAGATTTTAATGAGTATATTGGTGTAACGGCCTTAAGCCTTGTGTTGACAAAGCCTTGAGCTTTTGTAGACTCTCAATACTGGAGCTTTTGAAAAAGAATGGAATTCATAATTCAATATCTAGTTCTTAAAGCTCAATGCATCACATGTAAACTGAAAGCATAAATTTAATAAGAAGAACTATATTGATAATCACACTATCAAACAAAAATTGTTTATCTTTTTTCTAGAATGAAGCCATTTTATTATTCAAGGAAGATTCCCCACACAACCATAGGATTTTCCTCAAGATGGGTCATTCTTTTGCCAAGGGTCATAGTGTGACCAAGAAAATTTTCAAGATTTTTCCAATGACCTATTAGACTCATGAAGTAAAAGACTCAACTATAGTATCAAGATAGATCATAGAGCCCATGTGTCATAAATAAAACAAATATAGAAAATGGCTCAATTAATCCCAAAAATCCACCAAGGTCTAGCAACCAAATTAAAAATAGAGAACTTATGGCTTTGACAAGGATACATTGTTTCCCATAGTATCTAGCACTCCATGTTGGCCCCTACCAAACCATGGCTAGTTTCCTCTTTGCACATTGATACT
>SNQJ01S0109349.1:3145-29235 GCA_010110895.2 Picea sitchensis
CCCCCCCCCCCCCCCTTCCTTTCACTTGTTAAAGAAAAAGTAAAGGTGGGTTGTTGCGGCCACAACAAATGGTGACACAGTGGAAGAACCAATTATCTCTATCAATAGAAGTCTAAAACCCATACTTCAAATCTAAGTTTTAAATATAAGTTCGGCAAACCACAAACAATTTTCCAATAATCTTGGGTACCATAATGATGCAAAAATTCTAGAAGATATAACCCAATATTTCTAGTAAACCCTTTTCCAAGAGATAAATAATGAGATAAGTTATTTTATTGGTTGTACACTTTAAATTATCTTTGGTTCAACCATGGGTTTTCATCTCTTAAAACAAGCCAACATATACATAAGTGTGTTCCTTATCTCTCTTTTCTCGGCATTTCTTCACTGCCAACGAGAGTTCGTAACCCCGATGAAGTTGCCTCGGTACCATACAAGCATAAACCCGCTGCTAACAGGCGTCCATAGCCTTGATGGGTTTTCTTGTACTTACCACACTATTGATAGCACTTTCAACTTCCTTTTTACTTCAGAATATGCCCACCCTTTTAGATTTTAGATATATATATATTATTGCACAATTGAGAGGGGGGGTGAATTAGTTGTTCCTGTGCTTAAACAATTGTGCTTCTTTTAAATTCTTTACAAGGAACTCAATGATGATCACAATAATGCATGGAAATAAGCAATGGAACATTCAACATCAGTCACATATATGAGAAACACAGAGACAGATATTTTCCCAAGGAAACCCAGACAGGGTAAAAACCTCTTCTTCTTTATATGATAAGTATTATTTACATTCTTTACATTATCATACATATGAGGACCAACTCATTGTGAGGCTACAACCTCTGTTTTGCAAGCTCCAACTTGTTGAGAGCACCAACTCTCTGTTTTTCTCTAGCATCCACTAGAAGGAAGCACCAACTCCCTGGATTCTCTAGCACCAACCAGAAGGAAGCACCAACTCTCTGGTTTCTCTAGCACCAACTAGAAGGAAGCACCAACTCCCTGGTTTCCCTAGCACCAACTAGAAGGAAGCACCAACTCTTACATTCTTTACATTATCATACATATGAGTTACCAACTCAATCAGAGGCTACAACCTCTGCTTTGCAAGCTCCAACTTGTTGAGAGCACCAACTCTCTGCTTTTCTCTAGCATCCACTAGAAGGAAGCAAAAACTCCTCGATTCTTCTAGCACCAACCGTATGGAAGCACCAACTCCCCTCGGTTTCTCTAGCACCAACTAGAAGGAAGCATCCACTCGGTTTCTCTAGCACCAACTAGAAGGAAGCACCAAACCGGTTTCTCTAGGGGCACCAACTAGAAGGAAGCACCAACTCCCCTCAGGTTCAAGCTCCCACTTGAACATCCGAGGACACCAATCCTCCCTAGTACCTCCTACCATCCCTAGAATATAAATCTTTGCTAATGAAATTTATCACGTTGATACAATATTTATCATTGGCTTACCGTGCTTATCAATCGTTTCGCTTATATCATACTGTTCAGATCAAGTGTCTTCTACACACCTTCTATGTTATTTCATACATGACCGGTGCCATCCTCCATTTGATCCACACCATTCTTCCGGCCTCGCGATTTCACCAGACTTCCTCCTTGCCCTCCCTCAATCCCCTCATCACAAACCAAGAACCCCATCTCTTCTTTGTGACTGCAGTAATTTGTAGCGCTTCGCGGCACTCAGGCATGCAATGTGCAATCCCTCCAAGATGTTCACAATAATTCATGACGATCTCCTCCACATCTCGAGTTCTCTGTCTAATCATCATTGTGATTCTTTAGCTTCTCTGGTCGTTTTCTCATGCGTTCAGCATCACTGGATTTTATGTTGATATTCCTCAGCCTCTTTGGCAGTGGATACTCTTTTTCTTCTCTGGCATATTCGATCTTATCCTTTTTTGTTTCAGTTATAGACTTCAATACTCATCCATCTGTCAACTCTAAGAATAGTCTTCATTCAATTTGGAAGAAACTTGGAGACTCTTCAACTGCGATCACACATAAGTCTCTTCGGATCTTCTCTAGCATAAACCATATCATCAATGGTTTCTAGCAGTTACACATTGAAGAGAAACATTATCCCTCCCATCATACTCAAATTCACCTGCACCGCTGATTGGCTTCATCAGATCTTGCATTCATTTTGGCATTTTGGCATTTCGGCACTTCGGGACTTTTGATGTTGAGAGTCTCTGACTTATCCATCTCCTTATTTTTGAAACTCCAAAATGGAGTTTGGTTGAACTAACTCCTTTCTCCATCTTCCACCTATGTGACCACAAGCTACATCCATTTCACCTTTTTGGTATTTCTACAACTTATGACCTTCTACTCCACTCGCATCGATGAGCTATGATCTCGATGAATTGACGGTCCATATCTCATCATGAATTCACATATCGCTTGTTCCTTAGATGGAGAGGTTCTCACCCAAGCCTAATAGGTGAGACTCGAAAATGGAGCTTAGATCAACGGGCCACATCTTTTGATGTATTGATCTGCATGTGCATCTCATCAGAATTGGGTGATCTTGTTTCTTAGATGGAGGTTCTTATCACCCAGCCAAGGACAGTGAAACTCCGAGATGGAGCTCATCAAGGGTCCACGTTTGGTGATCCGACGGTCCCATCTTTTTCAAGGATTCGCATCTCGCCGTTCTTAGATGGAGGTTCTCACTCCAAGTCACGTATAGACGAGACCAGGATGGAGTCTCATCAATGGTCCGTATCAAACCTCGACCGATGGTTAAGATTGTTTCAATGATTTCTGCGATATCACAAATTCGAGGTTAGGGAACCCTCCTTTGAGTTTTAATCACATGACGATCTTTCACATCGTCCTATGGAACCAACAACAACTAGATCTTTGTCAAGTATTCTCTCAACACTTCATAGACCTTCTTTATGTCTGATCAACGGTCCACAATTCTTAGTGATCTAATCCAGTCCAAATCTTTTCAAGGAATTTTCATATCACAAGTTTGAACCTCTTTCCTTTGAATTTCCTGATTTGTGAGTTAGAGAAATGTTGATCTCTTGCCTTGTGTCCTCTGGATCCAATGGTCGATGACTTTCCTCGATGGATGGCCAAGATTACTTCTTAGTTTTGGAGAGTTGGATGACTTTTGGACTTATCTCACGCATCTTCACCATATATAATGGCTATTGATCCTTCAGATGTACCCCTGCATCCTGGCTGCCCAGATTCTCAGCGATTACCACTTCTCACATGGTTCTCCCCGATCCAACGATGGTCGAAAATTATGCTCAGATATGATGCCTAATATCTGTCCTCCTCTTTCACGCTGCTCTTGTTTACAATCATATCTGACGGTCCTTCTTCTTTCAAGAATTTAACTGGGATCCAACGATAACTGACACTTCTCCTCCCGAGCTAGGCACCGTGGATCTACTCGCACTCACTACTCCCCGAAGCCACTTTTGTTCCTATTTTTCATCGATGCTTACTCTGATCTTGTCATCAATGACTTGCCTGGCAACTCTTTCAATGCCATACCATATATTTAAGCCGGCCAGACGGCTATCACGACAAGCATACATTGTCTCCAAAACATGCCAACAATCTCCCCTTTGCCATTGATGGCAAGAAAGGCAATCTCCCCTATTCTTTCTCCCTCTTGACATCAATGTCAAAGAAAAACACGCCCCCTAAGCTTGCATTAAGTTTGTGGGAGGTATCGGATATGAAACCAATACAAGACTCCCTATCAGATGGACTCTCTTAGATGTGGGACGGGATGACACCCAAATTAGTCTGGTGATATTCAAATGGTGTCTTTGCTAAAGGTTTAGTAAAGATGTCTACAATTTGTTCTCAGAGGGGAATGTAATTGACTGAATAACTGGACAGACCGGGCCTCTCTCAGAAAATGGTATTTTTGTGGGAATATGCTTGGTCTTGGAGTGGAATATGAGATTCTTAGACACATTGATGGTATCTAGTGTTATCACAATGAATTGGGATCGCTATAGCAAGGTATTTTACCTCCAAGTCTACAAGTGTCTCAATCATCCATACACCATGTAACATAGGTAGTAGCGCAATGTACTCCACCTCTATGATTGATAAACAAATGGAACCTTGTTTTTTACTAAGCCATGCTACTAAAGAATCACCTGGGAAGAATGCTCCTCCAATCGGGTGCTTTTTCTCCTCTATCGACACAGCTTTGCCCAATTGGTATGAGTAAGCAGTTAACTGGAAACTCTCATTAGATACCAAACCATAAGCCATTGTTTCTTGTAAAGTACCTGAATATCCTTTGACATCTTGCAAATGACTCTATTTAGTAGCAACATATCTTCCTATCATTCCTATAACATGCATTATGTCTAGTCGAGATGTTGTGATGTACAATGCCTATCATTGATCGATATGAGCTTTGATCAACATCAGTGAATCATCATCCTGCTTAATTTACATCCAGCTACCATAGGTAAAATCTTACTGTGTTTAGAATCTCCTCCCATTTGAAACCCTTTTCAAAGATTTCTTCTAGATATTTTTCGAGAAATGAACCTTCGTGTAATCTCCGAGTAATTTGCAAACCAAGAAAAATGACAGCTTCCCATCATAGACATTTTAAATTTAGACTCCATGGCGTAAGAAAACCATTGTACCAATGAATCCCATTACATCCAAATATGATGTAATCTACATAGACCAATAATATATGAGAAAATTATTATCGTGATGTTTTGGAATATACGTGATTACCGGGCCGGGCCATTCCTCTTTGAACCCCTTTTTGTCTTTGAGATAATGCATCTAGTCTATGATACAAGGTCAGAGGGGCTTATTTTAAACCATATAAATCTTTCTTTAGCTTGCATACTAAGTCAAGTTATCGACAAGTTTGAACCTCTCTGGTTGTTCCATATAGACTTATTCACTTAAATCTCCATTTAGAAAAGTCGACTTGACATCCATTTGATAGACTTTAAACCTTTTATGAAAAGCATAAGTAAGAAACATTTTTGATAGCTTCTAATCTTGTTAAAGACAAAATGTTTCATCAAAATCCAAATCCTTCTATCCTCGAAAGTATAACCTTTTACACTAACCTGCTTTGTTCCCTCATAACTTATCCTTGCTCATTCAACTTATCTTTAAAGATCCATTTGGGAGCCACTGACATTTCACCAAAGCCCTAACCATCTCCCATATATTGTTTTTCTCAATATCAAGTTCTTTCATTCCATTGCTTAACCCAAGGGTCAGCCTTTTATCGGCTTCATTGAAATTTTTGGCTTCCAGCGTGGATATGAAAGTTATATGATATTGTTCGTTGGTTTTGATTAGTTTTCTCCTGTTTGTACACCTTGTCTTTTTCTCCAATTATCCTGACTTGCATGATGATTCTTTGAATGATTCTGGAGGAGGAATTTGTAGTTGGATGCTGATTTGAGTCTTCAAGTCTCGAAAGTGTCTCGAAGCTCCTATCTGATTTAGAGTCTTCATTTTCTCATTCTTAGACCCGTTCATCTTCATTCTAGTCAGGTTCTCAGAGAAGACTCCACACGACACCTCTCTTGCTGGGATTCCTCTATCAATTTTTACATCAATATAGTCAACCATTTTATGCATCCTCTTATTATAGTATATCTATATCCTTATTGTTTGTAGTATACCCTAATAAGATACCTCTATCACATCATATTTGTCGAGGTTCTCATCATTATTCTTTTATGTAGCATTACTAATTCCTGTAAAGACTCTCAAGTGTTTGATTGAGGTAGGTCTCCAAACCATAATTCATAAGGTGTCTCACACTTTGTGGTCTGAGGTGGGATTGTTAAGCACATGGATTTCGTGTGTATTGTTTCTACTCTGTAGGTTTGACCAATGTTCTTCTTTCATCATTGACCTGCCATTTCCTCGTGACTGTCTATTTTGTTTCTCAACAACTCCATTTTATTGTGGAGTTCTTAGGATTGTGTATTCTCGCTTGATCCCATCCTCATCACATACCTCCTGGAATTCTCTTGACATAAACTCTCCTCCCCGATTGAATCTTGACGCTTTAACCTCTTGCCTGCTTGAGTCTCTCGTTTAAAGCCTTAAATATTTTTAAACTTCTCAAATGGCTTCATCTTTTTCTTGAGGAAAGGAAACCCACCAAGTCCTGAGTAATCATCGACAATCAACATGAAGTAGTTTTTATTTCTCGTGGTTTTCCCCGCCTTGATGGTCCACATAACCATATGAACTAGTTGAGTGTTTCTCTTTTGAAGTAACGCCTTGGACTTCAAAACCCAGGTCCCTGCTTTTTCTTCCCTACTTGGATGGTTTCACATCAGAATCTTGGGCTTTGATATTCTCGAAAGATCTTTACTGCCTCAAGATTTTGAGTTTTATTATGGTCAAAGTTTAGATGTCCAAGTCTCCTATGCCATAACTAGATTTCATCGCGGTTTGATTAGATGACATTCTTTCTATTTTCTCTTTCAACACATATACATTATTTTCATTCCTTATGCCTCTTTGGCCACCACTTGTCCCTTGAAGCTTATAGACTTTATATTGTAGTCCTTGGATGTGAACAACACTTCACATCCTCTTTTACACATTTGACTTACACTGAAAGGGGATATGTTTCAGCCCATCCACAAGTAGAACATCTTGGGAGCTCTTCCTTCCATTTCTAGCTCACCATCCCTGTCTCTGATCTTTCCCGTAGCATCATTTCCAAAGGTTACGCTTCCTAATTTTCTTTCACTTAGAGATAGAAACTTTGCCTTTGTCTCCTATCATGTGTTTGGAGCATCCATCGTATATATACCAAGGGTTCATTTCTTTGAGCTTTTAACAATACAATCCACACTTGTCACTTTCCTCTTCTTCCAAAACTTGACATTTCTAGCAGGGGATTTCAAATCTGGATCATAGTTCTAACCGACAATCAATAGATTTTATGTCCAAAAGCTATGACAGTGTAACATTCAACCTCCTATTATTCAATAGGTCGTAAAACTTTTATTGTTGCAAAGTATACTACTTATTGACTGTTGATTATTCTCTTGGCCTCCTTAGTTGTATGTGTCTAGGATTAATTTTATAAATTTCCAGTCCAGGAAGGATTATTACTTGACTGTATCATTATTTGCTGCAGAAGTATTTATTCCTTGAAATTCAATCACATGTCTAAGTCTTAAGGAACAATTTACAGCCTTCTGACCAAAGTTAGAACAAAGAAAACAACATCCATAGAAAAAATTCTTGAAAATTTGGAAATGGTTGTCTCTTTGTGCAACCGACATCCAGCTGATGACATCTTCAACATGAGCGACATTTCTTTGTTCTAATGTGATTTAGTTCCTCATTATATTTTACCTACTCTATATCCCCAAGTGTTTGATCGCCTTCCTTTGTTCCTCTCAAGCAGGTTTGTTATGGGTTGTACATTTGACAAACTTGACGGGTTCTCTTTTCATTTCTACATTTTGACCACTACTTGATCCCCTTTCATAACCCAAACCACTTTTCAACTTTGGATTCCTTTACTGATTCGTGATTTATGGCTAATCTTTCCGAGGCTTTGATACTTGACAGATTCTCCGACATACAAGGCTTGAAACTTTCCATCTCTCTTTCCTAGTTTTCACTACTTCTCTAATGCTCACATCTGCTTTTCTCGATAACTGCTTTTAGAATGTCTTCTATTTTTGCTCTCAATTCTACTTTGTGATTGCTGTCTTACTGTTTTTTATCGCTCTTTCTCGAATCAGACAACAATTGTCTTTGCTTTTGTTCTTAATTTGGGTCTATCAATCTCTTCGAGTGCACTGACGCTTCTCCCTTCCATGTCAACCACAAATTTCTTCTTTCATTAACTTCACTGTATCAGTATTGTCATAGTCCTCTTTTACCATAAGTATGAAGTCATTTAATTTATCTTCATTAGGAAGCTATAGTCTTCATCATTCTTAGCGATCATCCTCAATATTTACTTAAAGATTTTCTTCTTAAAGTTATTATCTCTAAAGAAATTTATGTGTTTATGTTTCTCCTCATCTTCATACGTCTTGATCCTTTCAGGGGGACATTTATTTGCAAAATGAGGTATTCCCACCACGTTGAAACATTTGAAAGGTAGTTTACCTTTGTATTTGCCTCACATCCCTTCTTCTCGGGGCCTCTTCAAAAAATTTTTATTTCAATTTCATCTGCCTAACTCGCTCTTGTCTACTTTGGAGGATGTGCTTTTTCTAAGTGGAGGTGGGTTTATCTTAACTATTCTCATTTTTAAAGTAGTCAATGTTCCTAGAAGTTGGGCAAACTCTGCTTTAGATCAAGTTCTTCTATAGAAGAGACCTTTGGGTTGAACCTATCCGGGAGAGATCTCAAGATTTTCCGGAATCCAAAGAAGGTCTTCAATTTTTCACCAAGTGCTTCTAATAGACGGCTTCTTCTACTCTCAGAAAGTACTTTCCAACTATTTGGCCTCCTTCTCATCTTCACCGTTCAAACTGTATTCTCGTAGGGTTTGAAGCTTTACGCCCTTTTTTTACCTTCATTACCTTCATAACCTGCAATGAGTTTGTCCCACATTTGTTTGGCAGCTCCTAGGTGCATAACTTTTAATGACCTCAGTCATAGCCCACCAAGATAACACCCCATAGCCTTATCGTTGAATATAAATTCTAGTTTTTCATCCTCATTAGCTAGCACAACTAGCTTTACATAATCGATATCTACCACATCCTTAATATCTCAAGACCTAACCATTATGTAGGTTCTCATTCTCTAACTTTCCGTAAGGAAAAGTTTGTTCCATTGAATAGAGGCCTTATTGGTCTAATTTCCTTCATGGCTTGACACATTTAATCTCTGTGGATTCACCCTTAGATAGAAGCAACAATTTAATACCAATTGTCTATCAACCGAGTGGGTGTGAATCAATTATTCCCGTGTTTAAACAATTATGCTTCTTTTAAATTCTTTTACAAGGGCACTCAATGATGATCACAATAATGCAGTGGGAAATAAGCAATGACACATTCAACACTTCACATATATGAGAAACAAAGAGACAAATATTTTCAAAGAAAACCCATGTGGTAAAACCCTCTTCTTTATATGATAAGTATTATTTACATTCTTTACATTATCATACACATATGAGCACCAACTCATTGTGAGGCTACAACCTCCATTTGTAAGCTCCAACTTGTCGGGAGAGAGCACCAACTCTCTATTTTTCTCTAGCACCCAATAGAAGGAAGCTTTTCTCTAGCACCCACTAGAAGGGCGGGAAGCACCAACTCCCCGGATTCTCTAGAACCAACTAAAAGGAAACACCAACCCCCTGAATATTCCAACACCAACCGGATGGAAGCACCAACTCCCCGGTTTCTCTAGCACCAACTAGCTGAAAGCACCAACTCCCCCGCGGTTCAAGATCCCACTTAACCTCGAGGACACCAAATGCCCTCCCTTCTTTGCACCTCCCTACCACCCGTAAATATACCCATAATGAACTTAACACATTGATACACTATTTATCATTGGCTTACTAGACATATCAATGTTCTCTCGCTATATTGCACTTTCCTGCCTCAGAGACGTTGTCTCTCGTATTAACTCCTCTACGCTTTTTGTTCTTCTCATGTTATGCACTATGTGCCATCTCCATTTGATACACCATTATTTTTCTCTGTATTTCAATTGTTGTACTCTCCTCCGCCTCTTTGAATCCCCATCAAAACCGTGAACTCCATCTCTTCTCTATACCGTATACTTATAGCTTCTTTGAACCTTGTGAAGTAATGTGCACACATCCTCTGCATGCTCACATCATGCCGATATCCTCCACATCTCAAGTTCTCTACCTGATCATCGATATACTTGCTTATCCGTGGTTCCCACTATGCATCCAACATCACCGGTGTTCAACTGAGATTCCTCAACCTCTATGGAATTTGAGACTCTTCGTATTCTCAGTGACAGTCGAACTCACCTTCTATATTTCAGTTACAACCTCAATCACATACAACTGTCAATCACCTCCACGAAAATCTCCATCCCTCTCAGAGACTCTTCAACTCCTCTATCAATCACACAAAAGTCTTTTCGAGTCCTCTAGCAGAAACCATCAATGGTTTCTAGTAGTTACACCGGAAGAACAACATTAGCCCTCCCATCATACTCAAATTCACCTTCACTATTGGATTGGTTCCATGGGATCTTGCATTCATCTCGACATTTCGACATTCGACAATTTGACATTCGTGACCAAGTGTCTTGACACTCCTAGTCATTATCCCAACTCCGGGAAAAGGAGCTTGTCTTCACTAAATCCTTTTCCCATCTTCCACCGATGTGACCACAAGCTACATCCATTTCACCTTTTTGGTATTTTCGCTAACTTATGACCTTCATCGACCCCGATCGACGGTCCACGATCTCGAAGGAATTGATGGTTTAGATCTCATCGTGAATTCACACCTCGTTGTTCCTTAGATGAGGTTCTGGCCACTCCAAGTCATGATAGGTGAGACTCCGAGATGGATGTTGATCAATGGTCCAGAATCTTGTTGTATTGACGGTCTAGATCTCATTGTGAATTCACAAGATCTGCAATTCCCAGATGGAGGTTCTCATCACTCCAAGTCACGATAGGCTAAACTCCGATGGAGCTCAGATCAACGATCCAATGCTCTCTGGTGATCCCATGGTCATGATCTTTTCCCCGATCTCTACATCTCGGCCGCTCCTAGATGGAGGTTCTCATCACTCCAAGTTGTGATATCTGAGACTAGATGAAAACTGATCAACGGGGTCCAGATCAAACCTCGATATGATGGTTAAGATTGTTTCGCGATTTCTCATATCACACCAGAGGTTAGGGAAACCTGCCTTTGACTTTCCAATGACATGACAATCTTTTGTTGGAAATGTTTGAATATGTAGCATATGATTGTCATTGATGGAAATTAAAAGCAATGAAGATGGCATGAATACATGAAGAATGTAATAGACAAAAGTAACCAAAAGTATTTTGGGAAGAAGCTACGAAAGCAACCCCTCGAGCAAGATCAGAGATGATATAGTTATGATGGATTGAGTACAACACCGATGATCAATAGGAAAATAGAATATAAGTCCAAGAATATCGAATGATCGAAGGAAACCCTGGCAAGTACAACAAATGAAGATGGCGTGATCGTGAGTGTGCATTGATGGAAAAAATAGGAACAATGTAAGATCGAGGGAATTAGCATAGAGTCTAATGTAATCGCGAGGTGTGCATCAGGGATGAGGTTAAATCATGAATAAAGATCAAGGGAGATAGCGTACTCGGGATCTTATATGGATCAAAGGTTGAGGCCTTGGACACTTAGAAATTATTCCAAGTAAGAAGGATGTATAAACTATGAGGAGAAGCGTCGTTGATCGTAGGATCCCATCCAAAATTTCCTCGGCTAAATACGAGGGTCAGCTCTAAATAAAGACAAGAAGAGGGCGTTAAAGAGGAGAACAAATCTCAGAATCGATCCGAGCACGTGGTCTGACCAATTTTGATCGAGGAGAACCCGCATGTCTTTAAAGTGCAAGGAGTAGAGGGCTCACAACCCCGCAAAGATATGGGTCAGCCGATTTGGAATAAAGACAAGAAGAGCACTAAGAGGAGGATAGATCTCGTGTCGATTCGAAATGCCAGGGGAACCACCACCGTTGGATTGAGGAAAACCCGCACGATATTTAAAAGTGCAAGGAGTAGAGGGCTCACAACTCGAAGCAGAGTGACCATCACAGGGGTTATATGGACCGCTGACCGAATTCCCTATAGGAGTTTCGAGACGCGTATTGAAATGTCAAAGAAACATTGGTACCGTGAACTCCGGATTTCACGATAAGGAAAATCGTGGACTTAAATCGCGAGCCCATTGAATTAAGGTTGAATCGGACCGCTGATTCCAAATTCCTTGTCGGTTTCGACGTGAGAGTTGGACATGTCAAAGATTATCGACATCGGGAATTCCGATATCGCGATATGTGAATTATGATGTAATCCGAGCCGGGCCGACACGTTGAATCGACCGTTGATTCCAAAATTCCGTCAAAGTTTCGGGGATCGAGTTGGACATGTCAAAGATTATTGACATCGAATCCCGGAGCATCGCTGATATGTGAAATCATGATGTAATTTGAACCATCAGATCAAGTGTTTATTGGAGGGATACTGATGCACGACACAATGAAACAAACAGAAACCATTGATGGCATCTCGCTAGAGAATTAAGAGACCTCTTGTGTGATCGCCAGGAGATGAAGAGTCTCCAAGCTCATCTGCGAAGGAAGACTATTTAGGGGGATTGGCAGATGGATGAGCATGGAAGCCCGTAACTGCATCGTAGAAGGAGCTTGACCGGTCACGGGTAGAAGACCTAAGAGCTCCCCAATCGGCCAGAGGTCGCATGAATTCAACATAACATCCGTTGATGCCGAACACGTGGAAAACGCCAGAAGTCGGTTAATGGCGATGATCAGAGAAAGCACTCGAGAGGTGGAGGAGATTGGTACGGTATGAGCATGTAGAGGAATGGCTAATATTGCATGCACAAGATGCACAAAGCTATATATACACGGTACAAAAAAAGAGAAGGGTTGTTGCCGCTGGAGTTTCTATGGTCACGTGGTAGAAGGATTGAAGGAGCAAGGAGGCGAGCACGTAAGGAAACAATGTAAGAGAACTGCGGCAAAGGAATTGACATGGCACACGAGCATAGTAAAGAAGCTAGAACCGACAACGCAAGTCATGTGTGCAAAAAAGGCAATGAGGCAGACAGAGTAACAAAATGCAGCGTAATAATGATGAGTCCGGTAAGCCATTGTTGAACATCTTATCACCACGATAAGTTTCTAGCAAAGATTTATATTTCGTGGTGGTTGAGGTGCTTGGGAGGACTGTTTTCCTCGAGGTTCAAGTGGGTGCTTGAACACATGGAGTTGTAGCTTCCATCCTGCCGCGTTTCTATGTCCATGGTATGTGGTGGTGGCATGCAGAACTATTATTCTCTTAATATACGTGCTGGTTTCCGTGATGATTGGAAGTTGGTGCTTCCATCCAAGCAGGCCGGAACACTGCGGGAGTTGGTGCTCCTTCTAGTTGGTGCTAGAGAAACTTCGGGAGTTGGTGCTTCCTTCTAGTTGGTGCTGAAGAAACTAGGAGTTGGCGCTTCCTTCTAGTTGGTGCTAGAGAAAACTGTGTGGAGTTGGTAAGCTTCTAGTTGGTTCTAGAGAAACTGTGGAGTTGGTGCTTCCTTCTAGTGGTGCTAGAGAAAATAGAGAGCCGGTGCTCCTAGTTGAAACTTGCAAAACTGAGGTTAGCCTCATTATGAGTTGGTGCCATGTTGATAATGTAAATAATGTAATTATTACTTATCATATAAAGAAAAGAGGTTTTACCCTGCATGGCTCTCTTTAAAAATATATGTCTCCGTGTTTCTCATATATGTGTGACTGTTGTTGAATGTGCCGTTGTTTATTTCCCTGCATTATTGTGATCATCATCTGTTTCTTACAAAGAGTTTTAAAGAAGCATAATTGTTTGTTTTCCTCGGTAACAACCTGATTCACCCTCTTCATTGTCCAACTTTCTCCACTTGTCCTATGGATCCAATGGTCCCGATCTTGTCGTGATTTCGACAATTCACAGACCTTCTTTATGGCTGATCAACGATCCACAATTCTTGTTGATCTAATCCGTCCAAATCTTTTCGTGAATTCACATATCGTGAGTTTGAACTTATTTCCTTTGGATTTCATGACTTGTGAAACTCCAAAATGGAGTCTTGTGGTGCTCTGATATTTCGCAAAGCATCCTCTTGATCAACGTCCATGATCTGCCCTCTATGGACGGCCGTGGATTCCTCTTCACAGCTTTGGAGAGTTGATACCTTGGACTTATCCGCCTTTGTAGCTTCACCATCTAATGACTATTGATCCTCAGAGATACCCTGTGATCCTACAACCCGATTCTTCAGCGATTTCACCTCGCGATGGTTCTCCCCTCACATCCAACCATGGTCGATCTTATGTTCAATTTGACTCTCGTGACTATCCTCCCTTTCCGCATCGCTCTTCTTGTTTACAATCATATCTAATGATCCTCCTTCTTCGAATTTAATAGATCCAACGATCAATCGACACTTCTCCGTTGATCTTTAGGCAACTACTTCATCGACTGCACTAATTAATACTCCCCGAAGCATTTTGTTCCCTGCTTTTCATCGACAAGCATCTGATCTTATCATCAATGATCTTCCTACAATCCTTTGCACGTTTTTTTCCATCTTTGTTGTTGTACTTTCGATCAATGACAAGCATAAGACCGTCTAAACATGCCAACATATATGCATATGCACATAGGGTGTGAAGGATGCAGGGTGATACGATAATTACTTTGATTTGTTGAGTAGATGTTATGAATTTTAGTTTAACCCACAGGTTTCCCCCAAAACCATCATAACATTGACCATTTTATTAATGTGAAGTCGATGGAGCTCAAACAAAAGAGTGAATAGACACTTTTCTATACATATGGATTATCATGGTATGCTTAGCAGGCACATGTGTTCTACCAAAAATATCAGTCCATACCTAAAAATAAGATCTTCATGAATTTTTATTCAGATAGAGCATCCCATGGATCTTATGACTTGTAAAAAAACAAATCTTCAGTATGTCACCAAAATTGATCAACCCCTCACCAAAATTTAAAGGGGAATCCTCAAGGTAGATTGAGAGTCCGGTTATCTCAGGGAAATACCGGTAGTCAGATCAAAAGATGGATGGAATCTGTCCAAGAAGAAAGTAAGACTGAAATTAGAATTGAATTCATGAAAGGAAAATTAAACTAAAAGAAATTTGAAGATGACATGTCAGTCATTAAAAGGGTGAAAATTGGATGAAAAATAAGAATAGAACCCAACAAGAAGTAATAAATCTATCAACATCAACAAAGAAAGTGTTTTGAGTGAAATCTTGAAAAGTAAGCCAAGGGAAAAAAATCAGTCAAGAAATGTTACTCATTCAACATCAAACCCAATAAAAAAACTCCCAAATTTTTTGATCTGAAATGAAAACAAATCAGAGCATGAGCATTGATAATCTAGTGCAATTTTTTTTTTATGGGAACTAAGCAACATGGGTTAATGTAGATGTTCAATCAAATTTTTTTTTTCCAAAAACCAATTACATGGAACATTCCACAAAACCATAAGCTCTTAATATTTCGTGAAGTGAACAAGTCCTTTGCATATTTGAAAATAATTAATTTTTCAACAGAAAATATATTTCATATCTCTCACCAGAGCGCCATTTTTCATTTTTTTCTATAAAATATAATCATTATCCATACAAATCCAAATAATTCATTCTAATAAAGCAACGAGGGAAATTACATTTATGGAGGTCATTAAAATAGTCATGAAAAAAACTCCAAACTAGATCAAAAACCAATATGCGAGTAAAATAATGAGAGTATATTTCTGATTATTTGTTGAGTTGGTGGAAATCTAGGTTGATAAAAAAATGTCATAAAGGAATTTTAAGCAACCAAGTTAGATTAACACTTCTCTAAGTTTCTTTCATTTCAAGAGAAAAATATTGAGTTGTTGATTGCACAAGCCATTTCCCAACCTGCATAACAACAGAGAATGGTTTGATAAACTCTTAGACAGTTTGTGAATAACTATTACTCTAAATGACTAACTTATTAAAATTAAATTAAACTTGAAAAGTAAAGATTGAAATATAAAATAATCCTAGGAAATGCATGCTAAGATAATAGAAACTTATGTTGGAATTACTTCACACATACCTAGGATTTCTTTTTCCTAAGGTTTTTCCTTGTTTATTATTCATAATTAGTCATTATCTAGTCTCCTATATTTTAGGGGAGAATATCCCACCTGGAGAATATTCTCTTTCAGTTGACACTTCAATTTGACTAGTTGAGTTGAGTTTATATGTTGCATTGGTTTCGTCACCATATAACATTGGGATCATCACCATGCTAATTCAAAATTGCCTTGGTATCATCACCAAACTAACGCATTACCCTTGATTCCCTAAGTTAACTCCTCACTACTCTCTGTTCAGTCATTTAATTGAAGACTAGTTGACCAATTAACTCAACTAGGTGGCAGTTCACTCCTGTAACTGCCTGAGAGACTAGACTAGGTGGAAGTTCACTCCTGTAACTATTGGTGTGTGTCTAGATCACTCTAGACCACCACTATGGTGCATTGGTTCTCCTCCAATGCGCACTCATTGAGTTATACAGAGTATATCATGTGTAAATTATTCATTATTCACAACGGTTAATGAGAATTCTTTCATTCTTTCTCTCCTTCTTCTTTCTCAAATTCTCTCTGAAAATGTGTGTATTATTGTTTATATAGATCTATTCTGTGCAGGTTCAACACATTTACATGGTATCAGAGCTGATAGACTATTAAGCAAAAGCTACACCAAATTTTTTTTGCAGGTACAAAATATTGAAGACAACGGAAAGATGGATTTCCAAAAAGAATTCATTCTTACACCTTACAACTATTTTGCATGGAAGGAGAAAATATCCATACATATTTGAACCATAGGGTTGTATACGTTAACCTTGAATACAAATAAAAAACCGACATCAGCCATAGAAAAATAGAAGTACTTAAATCGCATGGATGAGGCACTCAGAACAATTTGCAGTGTTATTTCTCCTGATCTCGTTTTTCATGTATCTTCATGTAATACTCCCAATGAAAACTGGACCACCTTGGAAGGGATATTTGGAAAACAAGATGATATGAGGGGAAACATGTTGGAGGTGGATTTTCTCACATTGGATCCAAAAAGCTTCGACAATATCCAATATTTCTTTACAAAATTCAAGGATTTATTGTTGCAACTCAAAGCTTGTGGGGTTGATAAATCGAAGGAGGAGAAAAAAATGGTTCTCACCATTATATCCAACCTTAGTTATGAATTCTATGTATTCATATCCACATTCCATTATATCGGATTCACCTCAGGAGCCACCTGGAAGATGCCTTCTCTTGAGGATTTTATCGAAGCCCTAACACAAGAGAAAACCAAACTCATCAACATGGAAAAAATCAAAGGCCCAAAGGCACATGAACTCACTATGCAATATGGCGGCCACAAATATCAGAAATCTAAATATAAAGATCAATGGAAATCTCAAGCACATTTGAAGAAGGAAGGGTACACAAAGCCCTTCACCGATGCTTCCAGATCCAAAGGGGAAAGGGGAAGAAAAGGGGAGAAATTCACATACTGTCACAAAGGATTCCATTAGGAATCCTCATGCATGAAAAAGAAAATAGATATTATGTCTCAAATACTTCAACAAAACAACCTTGGAGATTGCATCCCCAAGGGTTCCAAGAAGAAGAAGCTAGAAGATCTGAATTCCAAGAAAGACAATTCTAGCCATGCCTTGATTGCCATCAACTCCTCTCTCGATGCTTGGATCGYAGATTCAGGAGAATCAAATCACATAGATGCCTCAAAAGAAGTATATTCTTATTTGTATGCATGGAAAGGTCCTCCTATTATGATGGGGGACAACTCTTCTGTCGAAGTCACCGACAAAGGAAGGATTGAACTCACCAACGGAAGCTTCGAGAACGTGCTGCATGTTCCCAAAATTTCTATCAACCTTGTATTAGATGACGAATTAAGGCACTGGAAAGAAATTCATATTCACACCAATTTCCATGGACATACATGACATGCAAACCAACTCTAGGGTTTCTACCGGTGAGGTAAATCATCAGTCTAGATTGTATACATTTTCTGAATTCATTGAACATGATTCTTCTTTACTACTTACTCATGCTGATGAAAGCAGTAGGATATGGAATGAAAGGTTTGGACATTTGAATTCCAGATACATGAAATGACTTAGAAATAAAATATTGGTTGATGGTCTACACGAAATCCATTTCTCCAAGGGAGTGTGTGAGGGACGTGTTATCGGGAAACACCCTCAAAAGAAATTCAACAAGGGAAAGTCTCAGAGAGCCTCTACAACTTTAGATATGATCCACAATGACCTTATGGGTCCTTTTCTGCATCCATAAAACAGAAAAGCGAGGTTTTTTCTCATTTTTGTTGATGATTTCTCATGTTTTACATGGATCTACTTTCTCAGGCAAAAATATGAGGTCTTTCAACACCTCAAAGATTTCAAAGCCCTGGTTGAGACACAGTCCAAAAAGAAGATCAAGGTCCTCCAAACTGATAATGGAGGAGAGTATGTAAATCATGAGATCCATGATATTTTCCATGAGGCAGGGATCCATTTGCAACACATAGTTACCTATACTCTGCAACAAAACGGAGTTGCCGAGCAAAAAAACAAATCTCTAAAGGAGATGAAATATTGCATGCTGCAAGAAAAGTTTCTACCATAGAGATTATGGGCCGAAGCACTTAATTTTGAACATACATTGTTGGCCCTTGACCAAGGTTTGGAGAAACTTGGTCACGTTTGACCATTTTTGGGACTTTGACAGGCTGGTCGAAGGCCGAGCGTAAGGCAAAGTGGAGATCACGAGATCTCGCCCCCTTTTACGAGATTTTTGGGTTTAGGGTTTATGTAACGTGTATGGGATGTCGGCCATGGGTTTACCCATGTTTAGGCCCCTTTTGCAATGTATAAATAGATATCTAGGTGATGTAAGAAAGTAGTAGTAGTGAATGTTTCTGGCTTAGTGCGGAGCTAGAGGCTTAGTGTGGAGCTAAAGGATTTGTGCATGATATGTGTTAAGACTTGCAAATCTAAGTGCAAGTGATTGTAAGAAGCTAGTGTGCAAAATATGTAAGAAGGATTTGTGCTGTGACCTAACTCGGGGAAGGAGGATATTCCGAGGTGCATGCAGATCTCTTGTCTTATGTGGAGTGGGTCTTGTGGCTCTTTGCATTGAATGAAGATAATAAAGAGAATAAGAGTTGGTGGACATAGCCCTACACTGGGGGTGAACCACGTATATCCTGTGTTGTGGTTTCTTTGTGCATTATAGTTGTTATGTGAGTTATGCTTAGCGTAGCAATATATGTTAGATGCATATGATATAGTAGCTTAGTGCTTAGTGATGTGAATGAATGCTAGATCTGATCTATTTCTATATGCTAAGTGCTTGGATGTGTTAGATCTTGTTGAATACTATGTTTTTCTGTAATTAGGGTTTTCTCCTGTGAAGTGGATAAGAGTTAAATATTAATGAATGTTAATTGCTAAGTTCTCTATTAAGTATTGTGATCACAGAACTATGTCCCAGCTATGTTGTAGGCACTTGACTCCTGCAACCACTCCTGCCTCTACCTTGAGTGAGACTTCATATGCTTCGCAGGTGTTGCTGAAAGGGCCGATAGTTAGGGTTTTGTTGGTGCATTGTTGAAGCGTTGAACCCCGGGTTTGCCCCTGTGCCAACAAATGGTTTCGTTGCCAGGACATGAAATTGTGACTGCTGGGAACTGAAGAAAAGAGAAATCTCTGTGCATATATCTATTGATTTAGGGTGCAATACTCTACTTGACTTGCGAAGATATGTGCTAAGAAAAGAAGACTGATTTGAAGAAAAGATGTAAGATCTTAAAGCTTTGTGCTTTGATAAAGGTAAGATAAGTGAAATTTTTTGTTTTGAAAGAATGGATCTAGGTATGTTTGATAGATTTTATTTTAGTCTAAAAACTAGGGCACAACTAGAAGAAAGAATATTTGATATGAATAGATCTGATAGAACTAGTGAAAGATATATTATTTCTATGCATAGAAAGAACTATTGGACTACCAAGTGGATGCAAGATCCTAGAAATAATTTTTTTCATATCCACCACTGCGATCCTAGTGCGCAATACATGAAAGGTTGGGGATCGTTCAAGAGAAAGAGAGGATTGAATCTTTGTTATAATTGTAGAAGATTCAGACATCTTGATAAGGAATGACCTGGTCGAGGTCGTATTTGCCTTTGTTGTAAGGATACTAGACAAGAATTTTTAGATTTCCCTAAAATGATTGCTAAAGTTGAAAAGATGAACATGAGACAAGAAGACCATGAGGAAGACCAGGAGACTAAGAATATTCTCAAGAACCAGAAAGAATCAGAGACTATATTATTGCAGATGAAATAAACCATGAATGATCACAGAGACATCAACTTATCAAAGGTCTTAAAAGAGAAGGAGTGCATAGAAACAAGAATAGGAGACTTCGACATAGACTATGGCCTGGATGAGGAAACATAGGTGAATATCATGACAGAAAGAACTTGGGAAAATTTGGGAAAGCTTGCTATGGTTCCTTCACTGGGAGGAATAGGATTGTTTAAAGGGAAGATGATAACCCTATGTGGAAGACTTATCCAGATACCTCTGAGTGCTCATGGAACTTCGACAGAAGAAGAATTTTAGGTCACTAAGTTTGTTGAGAACAACGCCCCATTTGCTATTTTGCTAGGAAAAACTTGGGTTGAGAAAGATCAGATACAAAGGAAACAAGAAGAGAAAGCTCTAGAATAGAAAAAACAAGAACTAAGAGATTTCATGGCTAGGAGAATAACACACTTACTAGAAGAACATGAGGAAAATTCAAAGCTACTAAGGACTAGAGACATGGTTGTCGAAGTTGAAAGAACACACGAAGACTTGAAACACTTGTCCATACAGGAGAGTAGAGCACCTACCCCAGAAAGAGAAGAAGTATTACCCTCGAACCCTATGAAAGACCCTCCATAGTGTGAAGTTACTATGCTAAGAGGAGATAAGAACAATAATGGAAAGAGGAAAATAGTGACTCAAATCACAGGAAAGAAAGCCAGAAAGCTTAGCAAGAAGAAAGCAAAGTTAGGAAAATTGTAGGAAGTTCTAGAGAGGTCTTCGCAGAAGGAAGGTTTGCAGAACTGGAAATTCGTCGGGATATTAGAACAACGTAGATTGACACTTGACATGATGAAGCAATATGACCATTGGAGGCATCCCAACCGTTAGAATGATGCTCCAAAACGGCTAGAAACACAGTTACTGCTGGAACGTTCTCCATTGGACCGTTGGGACCACGCCATAACGGATGGAATTAAATTGATTGAGGCGTTCCTGCCCATTGAAAGAGTCTATTACAACATTGTCTATTTATCCCGTCAAGCATTACACCAAGAACACTTTTTCCAATTTGGATTATCTGATCCCACAGAGAACTAGTTCCTTTCGCGCAGTGCTTACTGAGAGCTCACCACCCGTTCTGTTACATTGAGTGTTTTCTCACCGACCTGAGATATCTGACCTCGAGCGTGCATGTCGGATGCCATTAGCATAGTATAAAATTCCATCGAAGAGATCCTAATATACCTCATGGATGAAAAGGCGATGTCCGCAGGAATAAAATATTCATCGACGCGAGGATTGGAAGCATCCCCGTCGACTACGCAACATCGGTCTAGCTGACCCACTGCTGAGAAATGCAGCAAGCATCGTGATGACTTGATGAATGTGAAGATAATCCCATATATCATGCCCGAATATATCCCTCCTCTAGATGGCGTGGTTAGTCATGACAGTGTCCTAAGGGAATTTGACTACACCTTGATCACTGCGTACCTCCCGAAGGGGATACGCACATTTGGACTGCAGTTGGGACAGATTATGACGTTGAATATAAGTGACTTCAACTTGGGAGATTGAAAGAAATATGGCATGCTCTCCCCACATAATTATTTGACCAAGACAAAGGGGACGAAGTCGAATATCATCCCCTAGCCATGGACCATGGACACCGCGATGTCCACCATTCTGAACGTAATGAATATATCCCACTTTGGAAGGCATCAGGAGGTTAACACGTGCGTTAAACTCCTGTTGTCTTACTTCCATGGAGGTTATTTGTGGTTGGATAGATGCATCACCATAGATCTGACGTTGATCCATCGGATCATCGTATTAAGCATGCAAGGACCAGACCCACAAGACTTTTATCTAGGGAAGGCTGCAGATCGTGCCCTGGTGCAAAGAATGAAAGATACCTATGGAGATGTGGAGAAGGGGAAGCGAGGCTACAAGGTAGCTTCCATCCAGAACGACGCAGTGCGCGTAGCCTTCTAGTTGATCACCGGTAAGCTAGTAAGGAAGAACATACCCACGCAGGTCACGGGGTTCGTTGTTGACCTCGTGGGAAAATGCATTGAAGGACTACAAATGAACTTGGTGAGCTACCTCATCAACCAGTTAGAGAAATATTGTTGAGAAGATCAGGATCAGGGCTATGAGTTCCATTTCAGTTGGTTATTGATCCTCATCGCCTTCATTTCTTGGGAGATGTCGGAAGGAGTTACCTTCCTTGAGATTGAGTCGTCCAAATTCCTAGTTGCGAAGTTCACTACACTCTAGTACTCAAGAGACATGGCTAAGAAATTGCAGTCAAACACAGTGTTCCACACCTATTACCTGGAGTTAAAGAGGAATATTGAGTCTTTCCCTTGTATGAAGTTGAACACCCTGCACTGGTTCATGCCATTTGTGAAGTTCTGTGCAGATAGACATTTTATTTATATCACTGCGCATGGAGATGAACATAAAGAAGAGTTTCAATCCTACTATAATCTCACTGAGGAGGACATGGAAAAAATAACTAAGGAATAGCCTGCAGAGTTCCTTATACCAATCGACCAGGCAGAACTGTCCTACCCCGAGCTCATCGACAGTCCTATGGTCACTCACGAAGAATATGATGCACCCATCAGTAGCAGAAGGAAAAAGAAGGAAGAGGTACATGATCTGAACAACGCATTAGAATAGAATGCTTCAGATTCACCTGGAGGGGGAGGAGGTGACAAAGTAGAAAAGGAAGAGAATGACTGGAAAGAAGAAAAACTAGAGGAGGGAGAAGTAACACCTCCTAGGGATCCCCTTGATGAAGCTGAGACATCCAAGAAAAGAAAGGTTTCCCCCAAGAAACCTACATCGCAGAAGAAGTCAAAAGCCAATAAACCACCATTTTAGACTGTGCTAATGGTGGATGACATCGACCTTATCATTGCTGCTATGTTAGACACCTCAGAGGATATATTGTAGCGAAGTGAAGCCAAACATGAGACAATGTTTGATAGGATCGAAGAAGAGCTTAAAGGAGTACAACAAGCTCTCTATTCGAGCTAGGCAGTGTCTATTGTGCCACCACCACCATAAGGAGTAGAGTTGGGAGATGAGTCTGCCCAGCTACGTAGATTAGTAGACTTGACAGAAGCTCACCTTCATCATGTTCAGGAGGAAAAATAAGAGGCCACAAAGGCCCTAAAGAAAGAAAAAGAGGAAGCCATAAAAAGACGACCTCCAAGCAAAGTTTGCAGAGGATAGAGCGTGTATCTAGAAGGAGAAAGAATAGTTGCTCGTAGAGAAGATTGGAGTTAAAGAAGCAATCACTAGAGCACTTCGCTTTGTGACTGGCTTAGAACAGAAGGAATAAGAAGCCACTGAGAAGCAGGTGGGGAAGCTTGTTGAAGCCATTCAACAATTCCAAAAAAGAGTAGCAAAACTAGAATTACAAGCAGTGCCAAGAACTCCACATGAAGTGTGAGACCAAAGGGAATAAACTGGCTGGAGCACAATCCATAGAATCAAGGAATTGGCCTTATAATGCAAACAACTCAACAATCGAAGTGCACAGACTTACGAGTTCCTTGCAGAGGACCTTGAACTAAGGACACTGGAGTCACATCTCCGCGAGGCAAAGAAACAGGTAGCAACAATGCAAGCATAGTTGAAGCCATTGTCCACAATCGAGAGGATGAAAAGGTCCCAAGAACAACACATGGTTCAACAACAGGTCGATGCCATCCAGAGTAAAGTCATGGAAGTGACTTAGAAGCTCCAACCAGTGCAGGACAAAGCTTGCACACTTTTTGAGGAGATTGAAGGATGAGGTGAAGAACTAGAGAAAAGTGGTCACCACAGTAGAACAATGCTTGGAGGGACCTGTGACAGAGAAGGTTCTTCATGAGTTCACCGAGAAGGAGGCTCTAGTGAAGCAATAGGTCGAGGCATCTTGAGCCAAGATCGAGTCCTTCGAGGTAGAGTTACCTAGATCAGAGTGACTTGGGATGAGTCACAAGTGAGTGTTGGGGGCCTATTGGCCCTTGACCAATTTTTGGAGAACCTTGGTCATGTTTGACCATTTTTGAGACTTCGACAGGCTGGTCAAAGGTGGAGTGCAAGGCAAAGCAGAGATCGTGGGATCTTGCCCCCTTTTGTGAGATTTTTTGGTTTAGGGTTTATGTAATGGGTATGGGATGTATTCCCATGGGTTTACCCATGTTTAGGCCCCTTTTGCAATGTATAAATAGATATCAAGGCGATGTAAGAAAGTAGTAGTAGTGAATGTTTATGGCTTAGTGCAGAGCTAGAGGCTTTGTGCATGCTATGTGTTAAGACTTGTAGAGGTAAGTGCAAGTGATTGTAAGAAGCTGGTGTGAAAAATGTGTAACAAGGCTTTGTGCTTTGACCTAACTCAAGGAAGGAGGATCTGGTGAGGTGTGTGTAGATATGCTGTCCTATGTGGAGTGGGTCTTGTGGCTTTGTGCATTGAACACAGATAATAATGAGAAGAAGAGTTGGTGGACGTAGCCCCATGCTAGGGGTGAACCATGTATATCCTGTGTTGTGGTTGCTTTGTGCATTATGGTTGTAATGTGAGTTATGATTAACATAGAAATATATGTTAGATGCATTTGATATAGTATCTAACTACTTAGTAATGTGAATGAATGCTAGATCTGATCTATTTCCATATGCTAAGTGCTTGGATGTGTTAAATCTTGTTGAATAATGTGTTGTTCTGTAATTAGTTTTTTCTCCTGCGAAGTGGATAAGAGTTAACCATTAATGAATGTTAACTGCTAAGTGCTATGTTAAGTACTATGATCATAGATCTGTGTCCCAACTAGGTTGTAGACACTTGAGTCCTGCAACCACCCCTGCCTCTACCTTGGGTGAGACTTCATTTTCTTTGCAGGTGTTGCCGAAACTACCGATAGTTAGGGTTTTGTTGGTGTGTTGTTGAAGCGTTGAACCCCAAGTCTGCCCCTGTGCCAACATGCATCCAAAATAGGTCTCCCCATAGATATTTCAAGGAAAATACTCCCTATGAGGCATGGAGCGGCCTCAAACTGGAAGTGACCCACTTTCCCATTTTCGGTTCACATGCATGGGCCAAGATTCCCTCTGAAAAGAGGAAGGCACTTGATCCACAGAGCACTGAGTGATTTTTTTTTGGATACCCCGAAGGTGTGAAGGGATATCGACTTATTGATCTTTCCTTGGACTGGCTCATCATTGAGCGTAGTGTCCAATTTGAGGAAAGTGTCTCACATGTACCTCAACAACCGCATGCAGACACCTTCATTCTTCCACCTGTCTGAGATGATGAGCATGCACAATGATGACTCTTCAGACAAGATTTCTAATTCAGAGGACTCAGATGATTTAGATTCAGATTCAGTATAGTCAGATGCAGAGTCAGAGCTTCCAAATGCATTTGCAAAGGTAGAGAAGAGGCCCAAGTGGGAACAAACTACTCTTTAGGATGCAGGGGATCTCACTGGTGATCCGACCGACACTAGGAAGACTCGATCTGATTTCAAGGAGCCTCCTGTTGCACTCAATGCCACTAAACCATTGCCCTCTAGAAATATTTTCTTGGTTTAGTTTTCATATCCATAGTCTTATGGCGAGGCTGTTGGAAATCCCTTTTGGGAGTCCGCCATGTAGGAGTACAACTCCCTCCTCGAGAACTAGACTTGGGATTTGTTTCCCCTTCCTTCTGGGAGGAAACTTGTCATATGCAGATGGGTCTATAGGACCACGAGTGCAGTGGATGGATAGATTAGAAGATACAAAGCTAGGCTTGTCTCCAAAGGCTTTCAATAGGTTCATGGTATTGACTATGGTGAGACCTTCACTCCAGTAGCGAAGATGGATTCCATATGATTGGCACTTTCCATTGCAACAACTAAAGGATGGGA
>SNQJ01S0109349.1:29245-45583 GCA_010110895.2 Picea sitchensis
TTTAGATGCTGCATTGGTTTTGTCACCATGCAACATTGGGATCATCACCATGATAATTAGACCTTGCCTTGGTATCATCACTAGACTAGCGCATTACCCTTGATTCCATAAGTTAACTCCTCACTACTCTATGTTCAGTCAGTTAACTGAAGACTAGTTGACTAGTTAACTCAACTAGGTGGCAGTTCACTCTCGTAACTACCCGAGAGACTAGAATAGGTGGCAGTTCACTCCCGTAACTATTGGTGTGTGTCCAGATCACTCTAGACCACCACTATGGCGCATTGGTTCTCCTCCAGTGCGCACTCATTGAGTTATACAGAGTATATCATGTGTAAATTATTCATTATTCACAACGGTTAATGAGAATTACTTCCTTCTTTCTCTCCTTCTTCTTCTTTCTCAAATTATCTCTGCAAATGTGTGTATTATTGTTTATCTAGATCTATTCTGTGCAGGTTCAACACATTTACAACTTAAACTAAGTGTGATTTCATAAAACTTATGCAAATTCCAATGTTTTAATTAAGTATGGATCTATTGTCCATTCAATCAAATATCACAACCTTCTTCATAAGATATGAGCTCTATGTGTTTTACCTCAAAATTCCTTTCACCAAAAGACTTTAGTCTCATGATTGTTGTGATATTTGGGTCACTGGATACAATGTCTTGTTCTTGAAATTAGATTTAATCACATTAAACAAAAAGGACCATAAGATTCCATTTGCAATTATCTTCTAAATATGTCAATCCATCAACAAAATTCAGTAAAAAAAAATATGATTCAAAGATTGTCAACATTGCATCTCAATGTATGTGTTTCCCCTGATTATTGACGAAAATGATGTGAAGCATTAATATGATCATATTCATTCTTGTGAGAGGAAAAATCAAATCATCTTGAAATGATAGAAATTAATACACTCTGGAAAGGTGTGAATGATCTCAAGTCACAACCTAGATGGATTGACTTCCCCAACCCAAGTGAAAATTAGAAATCGAAATTGAAGTAAGATCAGATTTCTAATAGGTGATAAGATTAGCATGGTTGGAAAGTGCATGAAACTAATAGCCTCAATCTCTCAAGAGTGTTCCAAGTAGAGAAACCATAAACCACTTCCTTGAGCTTACACTAGTCAAAGAATAAGAGGAAAGTGAAATGAAAAAGAAGAGTGTATATCTTGTCTCTCCACTAGATATGTTTTCCATTCAAAGAATGAGACATATAATCTGGAAAAAAAATCAACAAGCTCATGAGTAAGAGGGATCAAAATAAAAGATGTACCGACATGACCCAAACATGTTTATCCTTCCAATGTAGGAATAGATTTATTTTTAGTTCAAGGGATGTTCAAGAGTGTGGGGCTCAATAGATTGATGGGTTACAGGCTACAATGACTTCACACCTTGAATATTATTACCATGTATAAAATGAAAACAAATGTTGCAAACTCAGAATTGGAATTTTAGAAGTTGCCTTGATATATTCCATTAAGATGCTTAAAACTCCAAAACATTTAAATGGTTTTGACATGATATACGTGTGTAATTCTCAACCATGATAAAATTCATATTACTCAAGAGTGTGACCATAATGAGTGACTCAAAATAAAAAAACCCAAAGGATGAAAATTTATTGTTGAAGAAAACATCATGTCTAAAAATACATCGAATCGACAGTTCTAAGATGAGTCTTTGATCAATCATTGAATTGGTGAATATAAATATTGGTTCCCAAGTAATTTATGAAAAAATATATCAACAGAGAGATTTAAATAACCATGTTGTCTAGAATTGTAAAAAATGCATCTAGACAGTGTGAATGAAAGTCTCTTGATGTTGTGTGAGAGGAATCTTGGATGAAGAGATCTGCAAGATAATATATGAAAATCCTCATTGAAAACTAACATAACATAGAATAAGATATATGCGTCCAATGCCCATAAATTGAAACTAAAATTGCTAACAGAAAAGAGATCAAAAGAAATAAAAATAAGCAAAGTTCATTATGTTAAAAAGGTCTAAATAGAAAAATTATGTTGGATGAAATTGTTCAAAGAAATGAGTGGACTTGAAAGAAATTATTTTAACAACTCCAAACCCAAAATAATCATTCAAAGAAATGTAAGGAATCATAGTGGTTTCAATCTCAAATGGGTAGAATTAGTTACTCAAACTTTCAATTCACTGTGTGTGGGACAATAAGACCAAAAATGATAAGAATATCAATCAAGAAAATTTTCAGATTAGAATCATGTGGATATGATATGGAACATATATGAGTGTACATTCTCATCACAAGAGAGAATAATAGTATCTTTTTAAAATATCCCACTTGCGAGATAACCCAATGCTTCAAAAGGATTTGACATGGTGATCAAGCATAAAAATCAACGATCTGAAAATTACCCAACACATAGAAAAAAATTGAGAATGAGATGAAGCAATTTTTTCCCATATCAAAATTAAATTGAAAAATTCAATCAAGCGAAAATTGATGTGAAAGCCTTGTATTTCTTTCCAACCCTTCTAATAAACTCATTTATTGTTAAGCCAATAGTAATGAAAAGAAAACACAAACATAAAAGTAATTAAACAAAATAGAAAGCAAGGACAAACTATGCAAAGGAAATACACTAGTCTATCTACCCTACTCCTATCCTATGCTACAAATGGTTGAAAAACGAGTCATGTAAATTCATAATTTCTATGTAGCCATCCATATAATCCTAATCCTGCAGACATATGTTCAAGACAAAATATTAGAAACAAAACTTGGAATAAATACATAATAAAAGTGAGAAAAATTAAAGCATGATAAAATCTATTCACCATATTAAACACGTGACAATGATAATTCATGGAAATTCTATCCAAGTAAGATCTCTCCAACCATGTTTCAATTATATCATAAAATCTACCATGACTATCATAGAATTGATGGAGGGAGTTCAATGGAAAGTAGCATACCAAATGAGAATCGTGCATAGAATACGTGTGAGGTGTTCTCGGTGATAAAATATTTATGCTAATAAAGTTGTTTATCCCTGAAGACAAACAAAAATAATAAGGACATGACATAACCATCGACATAGAACAAAGTGCCTCATTATCCTGGAAATCCTCCTTGGAATCACACTTCAAGTAATCATTAACTTGAGACAAATTAGTGGAGACAAATGATCTACATAGACTGGCATCCACCATCGTATGAGAGGTAATTTCAAGACAATGGTGAGATCCACTAGTATCAATAATATCCATTAAAGGGATACTTGGACAATAATATTAACTATTGATCAAGAATGAAGATGAGAAATAAGAAGACATAGTCTAATATACATCTAATATAACATTCCCTGTATCCCATGAAAATGGATGATAAGGAATATAATTAATAAGTTCATGGGAAGAGGCCTTATCATCTCTATATTTTGTATGTACATTCCCCCCATCAATTATTTCAAAAGGGGTCAACCCCATTGAGTCTAGTGAGTCAGATGGTTGGTGGTTTCCTACAAAGTCAAACCATTAAAGAGATGAGGATACAAATGAAAATAAGTGGAAGAATTAGGAGACATTAAAGATCTCTAGAACAAGAACAATTTGTAGAAAATGTCTCCCTGAATGGTATTTCCCCCTCTTTAAAAGCATTGTTGGATGATTGTGAATTGGTGGGCTCCACACTAAGTGTGGTTTCAAAATCAACACATTCTTCCTCAAGATGGTTTTCCTCTTCCAAGTTAAAAGTAGATTGTTGATATAAAAGAGGTATCTCCTGCATGTTTATTTCTTTTCCTGCATGTTTATTTCTTCTCCTGAAGTGAAAAAATAAGCATGTTGTCTTTCTCCTACACCATTTGAGAATCTAAAATATATTCCAAAGAATATTCATGGTTAGAAGAGAGAAGCAAGTCATAAGAATCATTAGAAAAAGATATTTCTATAAATGACATGTCGTCAATAGGAAAACATTCTTCTTCCATGTCACTTGAACTAGGAGAATTTAAAACATCACAATCCAAATCAACATAAATTAATTTCGAATTATCCATGTGTGAGGAAGGATTCATTTTAAGTGTGTCTATATTTTCTTCATTAACAAAATGATCAACTTTCAAGTTTTTCTCTATAGCTCCATCCTCCATTTATTGGGATGGGAAAGAAGAGAAAGGATAATGAGAGCTTGACGTAACCATCCGTGTGACCCGAAGTGTCCCATTATCATCAGAAAAACCCTCCTCTTGGGTAGCTACAAAAAATTATGAACTTGAATTTACAACATAAGAGGTCTCTTTTTGTAATGTCCCCCACCTCTTAGAGAGGTAATGAGGAGACTCAGTGGCCTGGTCACCCCCACTAGGTCATAGTCTCACACTGAAGGGGGGAAAAGTAAAGAAGTTAAAAGTTATATTTTTAAGTTGACTTAAGAAAGGAAAATGAAAGGAGTAAAAGATAACTCAACAGAAGAATAGAAGATTAACCTTGGGAGTTAACCTAACTCTTGATTAGAAGAGGTAGGAGTAAGAGGCTAGGGTGCACCTGTTACTCATTCTAGTTTTGGATTAACATTTTCTATCTCTCTTGAGCATTTGGACTCTGGGTTCTTTGGCCCTGTAAAACCCCTTGGGAGCAACTCAGTGGTGGAAATATCCACTCACCTTGTTCTAACTTGGTCGGGGATGTCCTCTCCACACCATTCTAGTCCTAGGGCCAGCTTATCGAGGGAGATTCGATCCAGAGGAAGGCTATCACGAGGGCCTAGGGTTATTCAAACTGATTAGGTTTTGTTAGCGAGGACCATCCGTTTGAGGATTTTTACGGAGGGGTTATCATCATTCTATATTTGTGTGCATATTGGGACGTCGTGGAGACATAGGGGACATCGAGTCCGGTGAAACTTCGGATCGGGGATATCACATGAGATGGAGCCGAAACTCTGAGGTTATCATAGCCAGGTCCTTCATGGAAGTTGAGCATTTCAGAGCCTCCTTCCTTGAGACTGACCCGAACCGCTGGAGTTCGATCCTCCGATTGGGGCCACCATTCGATTGAAAATTCAGATCTAGTGGGTTTGAGAGTGGATTTGGAATTTGGACATCTGGGTTTTCCCTTACGATTTGTTCTATCTATCATTTGGCATATTTCTAGGGATGATTGGGCACTTTTGGCCTTGAGCGAGTGTCGAGGGAGACTGTATTTCGGGCAGGGGCACTCCGACTTGGAGGGGTTGAAGCGGTGAATTAACGACTCATATCTGTGATTCCCAGTCTTCATTTGTATATCCGATGCTTTGGAGGCTTATTTGTGTGTCGGAAGCATTTTATATTAGTAGCTCCATATCATGCTTGTCTACATGCAGAGGTTTAGGATGTCGACCATCTATTGTATTGATCTTACATTGCTCATATCAAAGATTAGGATCTTTGCTTATTGCTTCTACATCTTGAATATGTTTTGATCTTCATGTGTTGATGAATCTTGTATGCATAAGTAGCATCAATAGAATTAGTAGTAGTTAGGCATTGATTCCAAGAAAAATTTGGGATCATTACATATCTTTGTCATAGGAAGAAGGGGAATGGGTGGTTAGAGAGGGATACATATATTCTTCTTCCAAAAATAATTTTTCTAACTGATACCCCACAATAAAGAAAGATCCAGACATATGAGGTCCAACTAAAGGATTAACATTTTACAAAATTTTTTCATTTAAATCATATACCCCACAATAAAGAAAGATCCAGACATATGAGGTCCAACTAAAGGATTAACATTTACAAAATTTTCATTTAAATCTAAATCAGTTTGTAAAGGAACATTAAAACATGATTTAGATTATTCATCCACTAGTTGGTCTATTTCATTAGTAAGAGAAACTAAACAAGAAATTAGATCATTGATAGAATACCTATCAGCCAAAGGAAACCTATAGAAAAGATGAGTAAATTTGATAAAATATGTTCAAGAGATTCATCCTTATTCTTCTTAAGCTCTGATAACTCTGCACACAATTTATCATAGTCATAATTCTCAAAAGCATGCAAACATTTACGCATAAATTGTTCCCATGTGTGAATAGAGGAGGCCGACAAAGTCTCACACCATCTCTTGACCCGACCTGTAAAAATGAGAGTGAACAACTTGCAAATTATGTTTCCATTAGTAATATGTGAGAACCACACAATTTCAAGAAATTAAAAACATGTTCATATGCAATTGTCTCATCTTCGCAATAAAATCTAATATGTGATAAGAAATTTAAAATCTTCCTGGGAGGTTTAGGAGGTGCAATACCAGAAAAACACCTCCATAAAGGGATATGGGATGGATCCATTAGTAAAATAAAACAAAAATGAGCAATAACGACTCCCTAGGATCAACTTGTCATCTGACCCTCCTTCTAGTGCCATTTCTATTGACAGGTCCAAATGACATCTCAAGCAGATGAAGGAAAACACCTGATGGAAGGTCCCAATCAAACCTACTCTTGTTTGAGGTAGCGTTTCCCACAAGTTTATGGGTCTTGTTGCCACTCATAATTAAAATAAATAAAAGGGGAAAGACAATGGACTTCCCCCCAAAGAGTTCTAAATAATCCTAAGGCTAATCTAATTGTAAACAAACTAATCTATTCTAATCAAATTCTAACTTGTCATGGGTGAAAAACTAATAGAAATGAGTGCATTTAAAGACAATATCTAGGGAAAAAAATTAGTTCATGACAACCCATACATATTGGCACCATAATATTATAGAAATAATCTCAAATAGATCTAGGCAACAGAATTAGTTCATGACAACACAGACATACTGGCACCATAATATTACATAAATCATCTCAGTTGAAGGAGAAAACTATAAAATCATCACCACACTAATAAAAAATCACATCATCAGGATTCTAGATACTGAGCACATAAATAGTTCACGTGATCAATACCCAAAAAACTCAATCAACAAATAGAAGCATAGAATAGTTGCACAAGCATTTGCAAACAATTATGATTTCAAAATGCTTCTTGCTCTTTATTCCTCAGAAGTAATAGTACCATATTTTGTTACAAAAGGAAAAAGTCTCTTTTTCTCTACTATGAGTTTCCTTTTATATGATAAGAGAAATACTCTTGAGTTCTCTTGGATGTTCACTTCATTTCCCCCCCAATTTCCTTTTTACATTTCAAAAACCATATGAGGGAGTTACAAATAGAATATGAACAAACTTGTGAGTGATCATTTTCGCACTCAGGCAGTTTGCAAATGTTATTCGTTTTAAAATAATCATTGACTGTGTCCATTGGCATTCTAATATGTTTCTGGGAAATTTCTAGGCATTCCTGGATTTGGCCCATTGAATAATATCATTTTGTCTTCTTCTCCTCTATATCAGATTTACATTGAGATATTTATAGCTCAATTTCATTGTCTGCATCTCAAGATATGACTGTTTGAAGTCGACATATCCATTTTTCCATATGAAAGCAGGTTCTTTCTGTGGTTTTTCATTTTTAGCCTTTTTTTTTCTTTCAATTTACTAGAAATTTCTATCCCATCATGTTCTTCTTTCATTTATATTTCCATAGAGCCCTACTAAGGCTAATTTTTTTTCTCGTAGCTCTAGATATGGCTTCTTGAAATATTTTCCCCCGAATTCATGTTTTTTTTTTTGGTTTTTTCTTTGTTATTTATTTATTTATTTTAAATGATAGATTATATGACTTGTTCAGCCTAGATGCCTCTACCAATTTATTCCTCTATATGATACATTTCTAACGAGGTATCATGGGCCTCATTCCAACACCTGTAGCTCTGGATATGGTTGTTTTAAAATTGGTGCTCAACGACCATTGATCATGCCTCTGGGGAAAATATGGACCATTGATCTGAAGTTTGGGGGGTTTTCTCTATGTGCGGGGTGGCAAAAAAACACAACCATTGATTTGGTGGGTAAAAATATCTATGCAATCTATGGGGGAGTACATCATCATCGTAGGACATAACTAGAACGTCCAAATGCTTGGGTACATGAATGTCAATGACGAGAAGGTTATTGTCGACGACAGAGAGTTGGTCAGTGCACAAGTTGAGTCCTAGGGTGCACAAAGGGGAATTAGAAGAAGAACGAGAACTGTTAACCTGTTATAGGTAGGATCATCTCAACCATATATTACCTTATGTTCCATTTGAGTAAAAAGGGGAAGATGACGTAAAGGTGATGTTGCATGCCAGCATGGCAGACAACATGTCCCTAAGGGTACAAGTGTCACCTTTTGAGTGGCTAATCAATGAGAGTGGTCCCACAAGGGGTTCAAATCCCTTCACATATTGACTTGTGACCTAGACCATTAGTTTTGGATGCAACTAGATATTTATTTATTTATTTTTGTTAATGTGGCCAAACCTGTTGGCATCGGGATTAACCTGTGGCTTGAGAAACCGCGACTCAGGGGCATCTAAGCCATCAAAATCACCTGGGGATCGCACCCGGCCTGAGCCACACCAACCCTTAACATGGTTGGATTTTTTGTCCCCGCAGGTTTCGAACCGATGACTTTTCAACACATAGTGGCTTAACAACACACTACGTCACCAACTGTCCTACACCTTGGGGACGATGCAGCTAGATCTTAGCTGTTCATTGGAGAAAGGATAAGTCAGAGTGATTGAGAGAAGGGTCAGACAAGAGTGTTAATGATAAAGAGGACACACGTCCACACTAAATGGGGTAAGCCATGGTGTTTGGTGATCGTGTGTAAGGCCACGTCATTCCACATGGTGACAAGATGAGGATGGGCCTACGTGTCATGTGGATGACGTGGATTATTGTGGCATGTTTAGTATGGAGTTCAAGATGACAAGTGTCATGCCTAGTGACAGGTCGTGGTGGGGCCATGTGTACAGGGTTCCAACGTGGATGTCGTGTGTCATTGGTGTCAGCCAGGAAAGTGGAAAGGAGTTAACCAGAGGGTGGATTTGTGGCACCGATAATATCGAGACCATTGATCTTAGACTCCCCAGATTCATTGGATTAACAAGGATACATTGTCGTCGGATAATAAGAGTAGAGCGTTCAAGAGCCACGAGCGATGGAGCCCTGATGACGAAAAGGTATAGGGAGGAATCGTCGGTGAAATGGAATACCAAATGGGAAGTGGATTGTGGGAATTATGATGAGGAGGAGGAAGGTGGTGGGTACCAAATTAGTGATGTTAGCACCATGATGGATGGTAGAAGAGAGAGGGAGCCACGTGGGTGTTAGGTGGACAAGGTGAGTTTTGGCTTAAGAGGCTTTGGGAGGCCATAAATTTTGATCCAGTACTCAGATTTAAGTATGGTTCCATTTGTTGGAAATATCTCAATGAGAAGAATCCAATGGGACATGCTAGAAAGAGAAACATTGTAGAGTAGTTCACAGAGCCTCTTTTAATCAAAATTCAGTAATACAAGACAAGATTTCAAGATTCCTCTGGCATATCTATTTGGTGAAGTGTCTCTTCTGTAATATGTTTTTCCCTGTTACATATTGTTTTCTTTTGAATTAATTAATAGAGGATTAAGATCCAAATTTGTTCAAAAGTACACTATGCTTCTGGCATTTTCATAATTTTTATGTTTTCTGCTAGAGGATTAGTTCCAGAATTATTAATTGCTCTGGTACAATATTTTTTCCTTACATTTTCTTTCCCATCATTCAATAATCTCAAGAATCCAACAAAGGTGCCTACCCGGCCCTGTAAGTTTTTCTGTATAACCGACCCTTGATTGAGTTTGACCTCTTTCAGTCCATTTCCCAATGGCCTTCCCTTCCTATTCCAACCAACAATCTAAAATCAAACCTCTGTACAGTAATAACTAACCTAAAATTCCCATCAAACAAAGCTAGATCAGACAGAGAGAGCCCGCTTTGAGTCTTGGAGGGATAGATCCAAGACTCCAAGTGGTTTTATGTTACCTCATTGGTTGCCTCCATAGCCTTAGGAAAATTACAAAGTGCTAACATAGTGGCGACCATACTGGGGAGCCTTCCTCAGAAAAGAATATCAAGTTCCAAATATGATTACTGATGGTGGACAATGATTAGACACAAGAAGGATGAATAATCTACCCGATGACTCCAATCAGCTCCATATCAGTTCCAATTCAAAGACTCCACTAGAGGAAGAACCTGAAACAATGACAAGACAGTCTGAAAATATCAGGTATGCAAGTTGGAATTTCATCCAAGACATAAAGGTTTTATTTTTAATTATTTCCTCTCTTTTTGTGAATCTGGCCAAGACCATATTGTTGAAACTCATGTTAATCAAGTTCAAACTGAGCATCCTCAAGAGATCAAGCCTAGTTTTACAACCCCTGTACATACTCTTACACCTGTAAATATTCTAGATAGATACAAGCTTCTTATCTGACCCCCTATACTCCATGATTTCCCTGCCAATTATTACAAACATCTTCCCAGATTTTATGGAGAACATGGTAATATCACATCTGAAAAAAACATACAAGGTTTTGAAAATTATGTTTACCTTTTTGAGGTTGAGGAAGATGATGTCTACATTAGGATTTTTTCTTTATCTTTGCAAGGTAGAGCTAAGGAATGGTTCAAAAGTTTGTCAGCTGCAAGAAGATTCAAATTTCATTAGTTTGTAGAAGTCCTCCTTGGTAAATGGGAGATCAAGAGAAATCTTTTTCTCATTTTAGAAGAATATGATCATTTGAAAAGAAAGCCAAGAGAGAAAACTCAACACTTTTCATCCAGATTCAATCAAGTTTATAATTCCATGCCTACTGATATAAGACCATCTCCTAGTTTAGCTCTCTTACATTACCCAGATGGCTTTGATTCATAGATGGAATTTCAGTTGAGAGAAAGGAACACTAATTCACTCAAGGAGATGCAAGATAATGCAATTAGTGTGGAAGCTAATTTGTTGATCAAAAGGTCAAAGATCAAGGCAGAAGAAAGGGAGAAAATAACAAAGGAGCAGTTGAAATATTCAGGAGATAAACTAGACAGTCTAGCTAGCACAATGAAAGAAATGATGCAGAAAGTTATCATGGGAAATGAACTTGATGTTGAAAGACATCATGTTCCATTGGTTACAAATAAAGAAAGGGTCACTATTCCCAAACACTTTGCAGCTCACCATTGGTATCATGGATTGGAAAATGATCATTTCATGTATTCAATTCACAACATAGTCAAAGACGAAACTCCAACTCAACTTGTAGAAGATAAATCAACGATTATGATGTGTATGTTTGATGAATTTTCCTTCATGGACGATCTACCCAAGTATGATAACTATGATGAGGATTACACCAAGGTGAATTTTTGAAAACCATCAAAAACATGCTGTTGGGAGGAAGAAGATCAGTTGAAATTCAAACATGACAGTCAGCCCGTGCATAAAAATTATGACAACAATGAGAAAATGCACAAAAATTTAGAGTAAGTAGAAAGAATTTACCCTTATGTTTCTCTTCATTTCAAATTCTTAGAGAAAATTATAAGCAAATCGTCGATAGTAAAGATGAAGAATTTTCCGATCACTCAGTTGAAGATGTCATTGAAGATATGGAAGTTATTCTTGATCCAAGTTTACAGCCCCTGAGTTACATTGATATTCAAACATAAGATGAATTATTGCATTATAAATCTATACCATTTAACTTTCAATTCATTTCAGTTTTTGAATTTTTTTTTTAATCATGTCATGAATGATAAGAACACACATAATCAAACATTTGTATTGGAACCAATGAAGCAGTCATCCCAATTTCTATAGGATCCAATATCTAATGTGTTGGATGACTTGTGTTGTCAAAGTCATGGTTCATTAGCCAGTTACAAGCTTAAAAGAATCTATGATCAAGACATGATTAGGGAATCAGTTGCAAGGTCTGTTTCAGCAGGAGTCTCATTTCAATGTTCAACAAAAAATTTGCAGCCATATCAGGAACTGCATAACAATGAAAAAACCATATGTGTCATTCCCAATTATGACCATAAATTTGTTGAAAGTCAAGAAATAGGTCATGTATTTCCTGATCCCATAGGAGAATACATGGAATATTTTTTCAGCATAAAAGATCAATCATGTTTTTAGCAGTGGCCATTACTCTTTGCAGTTTTGAATATATGGACAAAGGTTCAAGTTGTCCTTTTGATTGTGATGACAAGTAGTCAAGAAATCCACTTGTTTCAACAACTACTTGACTGGCTTCATTGGAATTTTTGTATTATTTGATTCAACATGATTTTTAGCAGTGTAGGTTAGGTAGTAGTTTGAAGAAGCTCAGTCATTTGAGCATCTTTTCTAGCAGTGTGTGATTTTTAGTAGAGTTTGCAGTTGATATTGTATAGTTGAGTTTTTAAGTTTAATTTGAGTCAGTTCAAAGACGGTATATGTAGTGACTCCATTGCCAATGGATAAGACACTGGTCTATGTTTTCAGATTTCTATGGTTCTTGTCACCTCTCTAAAGAGTTTCCATCCCTAGGTGGAGCCTATGTTGGGGTCCTATAATCATAGGTGACTTGATTCTTCAGACATCTATTCGACATTTCTCTCGTGATGAAGACATCTGACTTGCTGGGCTCAGTTGATTTCACTTATCCCTCCATCTATTTCGCCCAATCCTTCATCACCCTGCTGCACCCTTCATTCCCTCACCCTCCATTTTTTCACCCCTCCACCATTTTCGTCCCTACATGAATAAACAAACTTAGGATAAAAAACAATAGGATAATAATAAATGTTTAGTGGCATATTTTAATACTAATTAGCATAATAAATATTAATTAGTTAGGTTAATAATTAGTAGTTAGATTAGTGAACTAATGATTAATTTTAAATGAATAATTAATAAATAATCAATAAACAAAAATATAACATATAAAAAAAAATTAAAAGATAAAATAATATAAACCATTAATTAAAAATTAAATTAAATATAATAAAAATAAAAACCAAATAAAAAAAAATACATATAATAAACATATATAAAACAATAATATAAAACATTAAATAAAAAATAAACATATAACAAATAATAAAAAACAAAAAAACAAAAATAAAAAAAAAATGAATTAAAACTATATCCAAAGTTTTAACCCACCCACATTTCCCCATATATCGGATCCCCCCCTTACGTCACTCAACCAAAAGGGGGTCCAATATGAAAAACCATGGAGGAAACTTGTCACCACCAGGTGAACTCGGACCCCCCCTACTAATACCACTTACCACCCCAGGGGGGTCCGAAAACCACTTTCCCTCCAAAACCATCTTCCCCAAAATAACCAAAAAACCCGTTTTTTCCAGTTTTGACCACCTGTTTTCTGAGAGAGATTTCGGGACAACGGGAATGAATTGTGAAAATCACAGAGAGGTTTTTGTTTAGAATAGGATGAATAACAATAACCTCTCCTAGAATTTACACAGGTGTCAGAAGTTGGGAGAACCGAAGCCATCTCTGAGCCCTATTTTTCAAGATTCCATTTTTTCTTGTTTTGGTCATGATCTTGTGGAAAATGTTTTGGAGAGATGGAGATGAATTTAGAAAAAAAGAAAGAGGTTTTTTTTTCCAGGATGGACTCATATACAATAACCTCTTTAATATTTCACACAAATGTCATATATTTGGAGATACAAATGTCTGATTTGACCCCTATTTTCAGCAATTCGACCCATCTTTCATGGCAGACAATTCAATATTTTCAGGGATTTGTTTCTATTTTTGGCTGAGGTTGTTGAATTCAACCTCCCGATCCTGGGAGATAATATTTCTATATATTATTATAATTCAAATGTACAAGGGAGTGGATGAGTTGAGAACTGTTAGAAAGAGCAACATTGTAGAGCAGCTCATAGAGCCTCTTTTAATCAAAATTCAGTAATACAAGACACGATTTCAAGATTCCCGTGTCATATCTATTTGATGAAGTGCCTCTTCTGTAATATGTTTTTCCCTGTTACATATTGTTTTCTTTTGAATTATTCAATAGAGGATTAAAATAATAATTTTTTCAAAAGTACACTTTGTTTTTGGCATTTGGATAATGCTTATGTTTTCTGCTAGAGGATTAGTTCCAAAATTCTTAATTCCTGTGGTACAATATTATCTCCTTACCTTTTCTTTCACATCATTCAATAATATCAAGAATCCAACAAAGGTGACTACCCTACCCTTTAAGTTTTTCTGTATGACCGACCCTTGATTGAATTTGGCCTCTTTGAATCCATTTCCTAATCGCCTTCCCTTCTTGTTCCAACCAACAATCTAAAACCAAACCTTTGTACAGTAATAACTAGCCTAAATTCCCAGCAAACAAGGCTAGATCATACAGAGAGAGCCTTCTTTGAGGATTGGAGGGATAGATCCAAGAATCCAAGTGTTTTGATGTTACCTCAATGATTGCCTCCACAACCTTGGGAAAATTACAGAGTGCTAACATAGTGGTGACCATACTGGGGAGCCTTCCTCAGAAAAGCATATCAAGTTCCAGATATGATTACTGATGGTGGACAATGATCAGACACAAGAAGGTTGCATCATCTACTTGGCGACTCCAATTATCTCCAGATTAGTTCCAATTAAAACAATCCACTAGAGGAAGAATCTGAAACAATGACAAGACAGTCTGAAAAGATCAGGCATGTAAGTTGGAATTTCATCCAAGAAATAATAGGTTTTATTTTTAATTATTTCCTCTCTTTTTGTGAATCTGGCCAAGACTATATTGTTGAAACTCATGTTGATCAAATTAAAACTAAGGATCCTCAAGAGATCAAGCCTAGTTTTATAGCCCCTGTACATACTCCTACACCAGTAAATATTCCAGATAGATACAAGCCTCTTACCTTACCCCCTATACTCCATGATTTCCCTGCCAATTATTACAAACATCTTCCTAGATTTGATGGAGAACATGGTAATATCACATCTGAAAAACACATACAAGGTTTTGAAAAGTATGTTGACCTTTTTGAGGTCGAGGAAGATGATGCTTGCATTAAATGTTTTTCTTTATCTTTGCAACATAGAGCTAATGAATGGTTCAAACGTTTGTCAGCTGCAAGCATCTCCAATTTTCATCAGTTTGTAGAAGTCTTCCTTGGTAAATGGGATATCAAGAGAAATATTTTTCTCATTTTAGAACAATATGATCATTTGAAAAGACAATGAGGAGAGACAACGCACCACTTTTCAGCCAGATTCAATCAATAATTCCATGCCTGCTGATATAAGACCACCTCCTGGTTTAGCTCTCTTACATTACCCAGATGCCTTTGATTCATGGATGGAATTTCAGTTCAGAGAAATGAACACTACTACACTCAAGGAGATGAAAGACAATGCAATTAGTGTGGAAGATAATTTGTTGATCAAAATTTCAAATATCAAGGCAGAAGAAAGGGAGAAAATAACAAAGGAGCAACTGAAATCTTCAGAAGCTAAACTAGACATTCTGGCCAGCACAATGAAAGAAATGATGCAGAAAGTCATAATGGGAAATGAACTTGATGTTGAAAGGAATCATGTTCCATTGGTTACAAAGAAAGAAAGAGTCATTATTCCCAAACAGTTTGTAGCTCACCCTTGGTATCATGGATTGGAAAATGATCATTTCATGTATTCAATTCACAACATAGTCAAAGATGAAACTCCAACTCATCTTGTAGAAGAGAAATCAACGGATATGATGTGAATATTTGATGACTTTTCCTTCATGGATGATCTACCCAAGTATGATAACTATGATGAGGATTACACCAAGGTGAATTCTTCAAAACCATCAGCAACATATTGTTGGGAGGAAGAATATTAGTTGCAATTCAAACATGACAGTCAGCCTGTGCATAGAAATTATGACAGCAATGAGAAAAATGTAGAAAATTTCAGAGTAAGTGGAAAGACTTTACCCTTATGTTTCTCTTCATATCAAATTCTGATAGAAAATCATAAGCAAATCGTCGATAGTAAAGATGAATAATTTTCCAATCAATCAGTTGAAGATGTCATTAAAGATATGGAAGTTGCTCTTGATCCAAGTTTACAACCCCTGAGTTACATTTATCTTCAAACATAAGATGAATTAATGCATTATAACTCTATACCATTAACTTTCAATTCATTTCATTTTTTGAAGAAAAGTTTTAATCATGTCATGGATGATAAGCACATAGAAAATTAGACATTTGTATTAGAACCAATGAAGCAGTCATCCCAATTTCTATAGGATCCAATATCTGATGTGTTGGATGACTTGTGTTGTCAAAGTCATGGTTCATTGACCATTTACGAGCTTAAAAGAAGCTATGATCAAGAC
>SNQJ01S0109351.1:0-26960 GCA_010110895.2 Picea sitchensis
TTATGTCGGCTTTAGGCCATTAGTTGTAATTATACCTCCTAGTCTCCTATATATACCAAGGAGACATTTTATTTTTGAATTATCTTGTACTTGAACATTTAAGTGGGGTAAAAGGAGGTTGCCCCCTCGAAGAGGATTATTATATGAAATTATCTCTTTTTCAAGGCCTTGAGTACTTTTTCTGAGGTTTTTCTATGCTATATTGATATTTGGTTCTTAACATTGTCAATTGGATGATTGTGCACATCTTGTGAATGTATAACTCTAAGAATCCATGTACATGGGATGAGAGTCTTCCCTATGTTCGACACAACTACAACAGGTCTCTCAATATCTCCACTAACCATAGCCCCTTTCAGGTGGGGCTAGGATTCCAACCCTTGGGTCCCATTGATGTTGCACTACCTCTTGCAACAACATAGACAGATTATTCTCATGTTCAGTCTGTGGCCGACAAAGCCACCAAATTCATTGAGCGGATTCATCAAATCTGCCAACATGTCCATGAGATTTTGTAGAAATCCAATGCTAAGTACAAGCAACTCCATTATCAACACCGGGTACCACACCATTTTCAAGTGGGAGACAAGGTTTGTTTACATTTGCAGAAAGATCACCTTGTCGGGCCCCATCGGAAGTTCAGCCCACTTCTCTATGCACCTTACACTATCACCAAGGTTGTGGCTAGCAATGGTTTTGAGCTCAACACTCCACCCTTCCTTGTATTTCACCTAGTGTTCAATGTGGACCTCCTTCGGCCATATTTTCAACCATTATTGGACACCTCAGAGATCACAGAATAGTTGACACCAACATAGCACAACCCTAGCTACATGGAACAAGAATCCACTAATCAGATAATGTACACACATGTCAAGGGCACTTGCCAGTAGTGGATCCATCTTTATCGAGTTTTCAAGGCAGGGAAGCTCCTCCACCAAAGCAAGTGGCTCACCAAGGGCAAAATTCAGCATAATTTTCCTCACATGATGGGGGAACTCAACACAATGGATACCATTTCTTTCTAAGGGGGGAGGAATGATACAGGTGGATATTGGTGGCCACCCACCTATTCCAACTAGCTCCCATTGATAATTTTTAGTTCAACACGTTCTTTTGTAATTCTTTGTAATTGTGGGTTCTACACATATGAGGTTGTCTAAAGCCCTACACAGCTTCCAAGTGGATATTGGTGGTCTCCCACCTAATCCAACTGGATTATTTGGATGTTTTCATGTCAGCACATCTTTATGTACTTCCAAAGCCGTTTTGGGGCCCTAAACAATGTTTTTTTTGCATGCCATAGTCAAATTGTAGAAGGATTTAGATATTGACGACATAATGTGTATTTCTTGAAACAACCTTTCTAATGTTCTATCAAGCGCCTAAAATGGAGGTTGTATGAAAAAGTTACGACCCTAGTAAGTTGAGGTACCAACTTACCCATCAAGGCCCACATAAATTTTGGCGTTTCATCTCCTAGGGTTAGGTTTTTGGATGTCTAGGGTTTTGGCATTCATGAGTAATGTTAAAAGGGCCTCTCGGGCCTCATTGTAATCATTATGCTCAGACGGATGTGTGTAGCAACCACATCTCTTCTTAGAGATAACTACCACCATTCGAGCAAGTTGTTTTCAGTTCTGCATTTTTACAGTTTCATCCTATTTCATTTATTCAATAGAAGTTATTGTTCACTAGATATATGTTGTTGTTCTCTAATCTTTGTGTTATTGTATTCAGTCTGTTATTATTTCGTTCCACTCATAAATATGGATCATTTAATGAATTTAATATTTTTTTACGAGGAATGACTTATATAACAAATTTATAATGTAAAACAACAACACTTTGACGATAAAAGTATTTTCTTCTTCTGACTTAGCCATGCATAATTTTTCTGCATGAGCATTGAAAAAATTAAGCAGAGACAAAATTGATGCAACACACTACACTATTGATGTGTATTCTATTAATATGAACATGTACAATTACATAATATGGTTACAAGAAGTTACGTAGTTACCAACTCCTGTAACGGTAAACTAACTAATTAACTAGTTACATAAAAATGTAATTAGTTTCCTTAAAAATCCCCCTTAATTACATCCGAAAAAAACTATCATTATCACGAGCTTCCCATCCTTAAATATAAATTGACACTCTCCCGTAAACATAACTTGGTCCCAACCAACTCTGAGATTAATATATCTCACATTCCCCTCTTGTTAATTGAAGATTGAAATTATTTGATTCAAAGTCAAGCTAAGATACAAGTACACCTACTAACACCCTCATACCTACCCAGTGGTTTATTCCACAACTTGGTGTATCATCTCTCCCATGGTCAGCACTTTAGGCTGCTCGAAACCAAGGATACACGCTACATCATCACACAATGACCTATGTAGGCTTGACTCAATCAGGGCTTACATAAAATTTTGGGAATACAACTTGCCTATGGCAAGGTTTACAACTTCTTACAACAGGGAGAAAAAAACTTAGACCAAAAAACTTACCAGAGTCTCTATTGGGATGTCGGTGATCTTGGAGGATCTGAAATGCTCAAAAATCAAATTTCTAAAATTCTCATGAAATATACACCATCGCTAAGTGCTCGTCGCAATATTTTTGGTGGCACAAACAGATCAAAAAATGGAGTCTGTATGAAAAAGTTATAACAATCTGAAGTTTGGGTCAAACAGGTAAAAAGTCAACAGTCAAAGGGTCAAAGTGACACATGGAATATTCAACATGTGACACTTGGAAGCTTCTTTGCTCGACAAGTGGAGGCTCTTGCAACTGACACATAGCATTTCAAATCTTGACATTTGGCATTTTCTGATGTTGACAAGTGGCAAGGGGTGATTGGTCCACATGGTATGGTTTTGGCCAACCATGGGCTAACACGTGGCCCAATCATAAGGTTCCACATGTCACCCTAGATGGGGCATAAAAGGGATGAATTCAAAATGTTGTATAACTCCATGGGAGTCGAACCCATGACCTATCAATATAACAAAGTCCTAACACTAATGCACTAGCCACAAAAGGAAGAACCAAACTTTAGAAATATATCTACTTTTTAAAAAATTAAACATTAAGCACCTTTTCATGACTAAGGGAGGTGCACCTTGTTGGGCGCTAGGTCATATGACAGGGGTTGTGACCAAGGGTGTGGGCTGGGAATGGGAGCTTAAAAGGTCTAGCACCAGGCCACATGTCACCCATGCGACCAAAAAAAAGGTGCACACACCCTATTTTTGGGTGCTTAACCATTATTTGTCAATTTAGTGGGTTTTTATCTTATTTTAATGGATATTTTCGGATTTTTGTGGATTGTTTGGCCAAAAAGAGTGGATCTGGAGCCCAAGAAGAGGCCAGATTGTTGGGAGAAGTTGGGAATTCGAACCCAACTCTTTTTCTACATAAACCAAGCCTGTGTTCCATTGAGATACGGTGATTTTGTTGCAAGGATGTGGAGAGAAAGATTATAGAAGAAAGACCATTTTTGTCGGTTCTCATGTTGTAAGAGACCTTTTGAGACCATTTGAGAGAGGATTTTGGTGAGGTCGTTTGCCTCTGATCATGGAGGTCATGTACAACAGATGCATAGTGTTTTTGCAACATATTGTAATCATCTTGTTGATGTAATTGAGCATTTGGAGAAGAGAAATAAAGTGACCACTGGAAGTGGGACCTAGAGACATAGCCACACCTTGGTGAACTTCGTTATCAAACTTCTCATGTCTCTATTTTTCTCTTCTTGTTGTCCTTCCTTCTTTGATTTATGCACTTAATAATTGTTAATTCCGCATAATAACTATGAGTTTATATGTTCCGCATTCTTATCCATCTGGTGCATAAGATACAGAAACTTAACTTGCAAAATCTGTCAATAAAACCACTCATTTTCAAATCAGTCAAGTACAACCGAACATGCACCCCTCAAATTACAACAATTCATTTCTTCTTATATTTGTTGGTGAATTAAAAAACAAAAAAATTAACCAAAATTTAGTTGTATTTTGTTGCATTCTCTTCTTCAATTTTTCTTTGTCTCTGCCCATATTTCTTCTTCGCGGATTTTCGGTTTCCTTTCTTTCTCAGGGTGAGGTTTTTGCATGCATATTTTACTGCTCAATAATGTAGAAATGATGTCCATAAAATGGCTCAGTGTCAAGGATACTCTCTCTTCAACAATAGAAGAGGCAACACTCTTGTCTTGCGGCTTCTTCTCCCTGGAAGCCTTGATCTTTTGTATTGCATACTATTCTCTCCATGGAGACTCTTCTTCATTGGAATCTACTTCTTTGATTCACTAATATCGGCTCTCTACTGGCCTGACTGAAATCTACTTTGTCGGTTCACTGAACTTGCTTCTCTTTGCAACTTTCTTAATAAATGCCAAAATAAATATCTTCACGATGCGTTTTCCTCTTGAATTTACCTTCGTCTTGGATTTCCATATTCTCCTATCATTTGTTAGAGTAGTTAATTCTAACAAAATAACTACATTTGTATTAAGTTAGCTAAGCTCAATACCTTTTTACATTTCAAATTCCAAGACATCAAAAACTTAAATTCTCATAAACCCTTCATTAACATATTTTTTAATAAACATTAATATCTCCCATACAGTTTCATAGTAATAATCTGTATATAGACAAATACATCCCCATCTTATATAATTCAACTCAATTTTTAAAATTCAATATCTTCACTCGTGGATCTTCACATGCTGTAGCAAGTTTTCTTTAAATAGAATTGGCTATATAATTAACATATGAATAGTCATACTTCCTCCTTATAATGATTTCCAATCCTTTTTAATATATATAATCATTGGGGACTTACAATGATTTTCAATCATTGCAAAATGGATTCAGTCTTCATCGGTCTTTGAATCTCACCAATGAGTATATCTTTGCATAAATTATGTGCAACCATTTGTCATAGAAGTTCTAAAAGAACAAATAAATGGAAATTTGAGTCTTTACGAGCTTTACCAAATTGTTTCAAGTTTCGCGTTTGGTGATTGGCTTCTTGGTGACAACCTCCGACAACCCGCTCCATAATACCTACCTTGTATAATTCGATCGACTTTGGCTCTCTCACTGCCCATTTTCCTCGGTCCATCAAACCCTCGATGGCATACTTCGACTACAGATGGCATACTTCGACTACAGATTCCTGCAGATGGCATACTTCTACTACACGAAATTCAAACCAAATTTTTCAACTTAGGAATTCACCAGCTTCATATATTTTGTGTGTAGTAAGGTTTTATTAGGATTGACAACTTCTTCCAGCACATAACGGTGACTACTCTTCATCACTGACTTCTCTTCCTTTTCTATAAAACAACATTTTCAAGATCAATTCCTCTTCTCTCAAATGGAGCCACTTCAGTGATGGAGTGAGACCCAGACCTGCTTTGATATCATGAAAAGATTAAATAGAGACAAAATTGATGCAACACACTACACAATTGATTTGTATTCTATTAATATGAACATGTATAGTTATACAATATGGTTACAAAAAGTTACAAAGTTACTAACTCCTATAACGGTAAACTAACTAATTAATTATTTATGTAAAGATGTAATTATTTTCTTTAACAAGCATATATTCACATCACACATGATGAAAGAGAATTCAAATAAATTTATGCATTTTATTATCTAAAGATACATGAAAGACTCAATTTATCTTGAGAATTTTCTTTCCATTACTATCGTACATAATGTTTAAAAATCACTACTATGAATTCAACTATTCTATTCTGGTGCAATATCCAGCACGAGAAGAAGAATATGAAAGTTTTTGTTAATCCAATGGTTGATGCACCTCCTCTAATCGCTATTAATATTGCAGGCAGTGGCCAATCCTGAAGGAGTTTATCAAAACCCATATCAAACATGAATTCATTTCATTGATGTCACATTTAATCTTTTTCCAATAAATTTAATATACATAGGACATTGCTTGTGGTTTGAGCTTATTGTAACACTCGCTCGTCCAATACGTGAAAAACCGGTCGGACCAATTAAAAAATAAATAATGTGATACATTAATAAATTATTTGGCATGGATAATACTAAGAGAAGTATGTATAAAAACCTATGAATGAAAAATTAATATGAATAATTAACAAGCAACCAACCTGAATGATGAGTTGGCTAGATGTATCGATTTCTAGGCCTGAATCTCCCATCCATAAGCCCTCAAAATTGTTGAACTACCTCTCATAGTTTCTAACATCCTGAAATGGAGTTGGAGCCACAATATTGAGGATTGGGTTTGGGCTTTTATAAACGAAAATCATATATGTATTCAGAGACTAATCCCAAAATTCCAAACACCAAGTTAAGCCCACTATTTCCAAACATTGAGCTTTGAAATGTGAATCGTTAATCGGTACTCTTAATTGAAACGTCATTATTCACCTACCATAAAAAGGAACACATGCACCCCAATATGATACAAGGACTTTTAATTGGTACTCTTAATTGAAACACCACTATTCACCTCCCATAAAAAGGAACGCATGCTCCCCCATATGATATGAGTCGTGGAAATGAGGAGGTTGAGGTAGTGTCTACTAATATCCCTCCATATTAATCATGGATAATCATCTAAACATGGAAATGGAAATCAGATACACGTGAACAGATGCATTCAAAAATTCTAAGAAGTTATGAACATTAAATTTGATTTGTTGAACGATGAAGAATATACAAGAATCTTCAATTACTAGCCCTAAGATTAGAATTTTTAATTAAACAATCATTAAATGTTCTCATTTCCAATAGGTGTACAAGCCTTTTGGTGTAACTCAAAAGAATACAATGGCAAAATTCCCCACGTAGTAAAAATCCCCTGGGTAGTTAAAAAAAAAAAAACCTAATTCACATAGTAAAAATGCCAGGCCCAAAAAAATCCATGGCTCAGTAAATAATGGAGGCAATGAAAACTGAGCAAATGATGTAATGTAGTAAATAATTTGATCCTCTCTTATCAAGCTAATTTCACTAATTAAAACATACATGTTTTGACATGAAAACACTTTGACATAATGTGTGAGGGAAACCATTATGACACTAAGAATTGTCTTAAAATATCAAGACAACCTGAAATTACACATCGCCCTCATACTTGGTTGTTCAAAATCATCTCTCTCGACACAATGAATTGCAATATAAAGTTTGATCTCTTCGACAAAAAGAGTTTCAATATAAAGTTTGATATCTATTTTCTCAATGGTGATAATGTTGGGATTTGCTAACAACAAATTAACAAGAAAAGATTTGGATCCTATTATTCTGCATTGGTTACAACCAAATAGAACAAATTAGAATATGGATAGGGATTGCATTTATTAATCAGTTTCTTGTGTGAATGTATAAATTCATGTAAGCCCATAGAGGCAAAATGACTGAGTATGAGTGAGCTGATGTAATCTCCATGATCTGAAAAATAAGACAACCAATGCCTATGCTTGGTGGGCGTAGACCAATGTTTGGGTGAACCATGTGAAATCCATGTGTTCCTTATGTTGTTCCAAGTCTGTACTTAAGGCTAGAAAGTATAGGGTCTAGGCATTTGAAAGTGAGTAAAAGATAAAAACGAGAAGAATCAACCTTCGGGAAAGGAAGCTAAGGATGATTTCTAAGTTGTCTCTGTCTCGCTTCCAAACATTCTTGGATGCTTATGTCCCATTCAATTGTGGCCCATGAATGTTTGAGTTCTACCCGGGTGATGGCAGTTTTAAGTATGGTTTCAAAAAGGTTCAAAGCGATGTTGGTTTGATCCGATAGGTTATGTCCCATTCAATTGTGGCCCATGAATGTTTGAGTTCTACCCAGTGATGGCAGCTTTAAGTATGGTGTCAAAAGGTTCAAAGTGAGCGTTATTTGATCCGATAGGCTGGTTCAATTTTGGGTTGTCTTGCAATGGGCAATACCATGGAGGAACATAAATTGAAAAGAAAGTTCAAGGTTTAAAAAGCTACTTCAATTTTTTGATCGTATAAAAGAGAATTTTCGAATCATGTTAAAGGTAGAACACAAACCAGAGGGCTTCTCCCGTAACTGAGTTAACTTTTAAAGAATCATGTATGAAATGTGAGAAAACATTACAAATGATAATGAGTATTCCTATCAAGGAGAATTCCTCCTCTATAAATTAGAAGAAAAGGCAGAAGAAATCAATGGCTACAAAATATGAGATCTAAAAAATTACAGTCTTGTACTGCTAATACATGTGAGGAAAAAACTGAAAGTTTATTTAGAAAACTAAAAAAGTTAGTCACCACAAGAGAAGAAGTAAATTGTCACTAAGCATTCATCAAAAATATATATGTGAAATGAAATTTAATATAAGATAACCGAGAAAACAAAACTCATAACTCACTTTCACTAATCGAGTCTTCGGATTGCTTTACACTTTAAAAGGAAAAAAGTCTCTATTATAATCAGCCAAGAAAGTCCAACCCTTTGTTCTCACTTCAAAATGTATATTTATTGTAAACTTTAAACATTCAAATCAATCATCTGTAGTTTTCGCTATAAATGGGAATTTAAGCTGCCACTTCTTTATCTTCGTCCTCCTTCATGGTAGAGCACTTTTCCTTTCTTTACTCTTCTCTCGAGTTATAAAAAATAGAATAGACATATATATGTCATTATTTGGCACGAGAACTCGCCTTCTTCACCGGCTTGCTGCAAGTGACACACTTCTCCACCATCTGGGATATCAACCTGGAAGGCACTGCTTGGTTGCTTGTTTCAAAAGTGTAACAACTCTTCGCCATCTGTGGCAACCTTTTCCCTACTTGTCAGTCTTCCTCGATGATGGAGCATAATTGTAACCTTGGATGTACTAGCCATTTCTCCACTTGGACCATATCGACCGGGTTAACTGATACTTTCACTTGTTGCTTCCCATGTTTTCTTTGATGTCCAACAAATGTTTAGCTATATTGATTTTTCACAAAGTCCCAACAATGCCTTCCTTATCAAGGTCTAGCAAACTTTTACTCTATCAAAGAGAATGTTTCACAAAAATTCTTACTTCATTAGCATTGCTTTCTGATATATTCTCCTCCTCCCGCATCTTCAACTGGATATTACCTCTGTTTTGTTCTCCTATGGATAATTTTGAGTTGTTGACCATCTCTATCTTTGTCGTAGCTATAACAAAGTCTTGGAAAGTGAGACTCCGCCCCCGCCTTTGACTTCTCTTTCTCTCGGGTTAGAATATATTATTTTCTAATATTTGATCAATCATCCGAAAATGGTTTTGAATGGTTCCCACTCTCACCATCATATTTTGTTGATCCATAAGTACCTTATGTCAGATTTCAACGGTTTTTGATCTGAACATTTTTATGTCTACAACCTGCTCGCCCACTCCAATTTCGACTCAAGAACCTATAATTTATTGCCCCTCGCTGGCTTACCTCCTGTGGTTTGGCTAGTTTGTTAAATAACGACCCGCTTCAAGGTTGGACCCGAGTTTCTCGATTTCACCTAGAAATGGTTGCTGTTTAGGCTTTCCTGCTGGGCTCCTGGCCACCTCATCCTTGATATCTCTTCGGCAAGAGCTTTCACCTTAGCTTCCAATTCTACTAATCGTGAGGTTCTTCGCTTCAATCGGGTCTTCAATGTCCCAATTAAATATCGATTGATTGTAGCATAAAACCCTAGTGTCCCAAATTTTATCTCCTCTCTCGCAATTCCTCCTCTTTCATGGGCCTCTCCCATATGTCATGATTTTAAATTTTTAGCCATTACGCCCTCTTTGATATAATCCTTGCCTCACCACAACCTTTCTTTTTTGTCAAAGAAAAAATCATTAGGAGGCATCTCCCCATAGAACAAGTGTCACTTCTTCATTGAAAATCCATCCTGCATTGGGGATCCCCTTCGTAGACTGTAGGGGAGTGATAGACACGATGGGACTGTTGATTTTCTTGGATGTTTTTTTTGGGGTGACCTTTGTAACCAACTTGTTTCCTTCCTACTGGGGACTTCAGCTCCTTGCTCTAAGGTTCCAGCCTCCCTAGTTTCCCTTGGTCCTCCCCAGACTCGAAATCTTGCACCTTTAGCTCTTGTCTTATTTTGTAATCGAAGATTTGGGGCTTCATTTTGTAAAATCTGAGGGAGACAACTCTATTGGTGCTCTTGGAATTTAAAGAAATCAGCCATATCTCCGTGCGGTAGGGCTTGAATCTGAATTAGGACTTCAATGAAGGACCTCACACCTCAAAATATTTCATCATGTGGGAATCCTCATGTTCATACCTCTCAGCTACAACTTGCCACGTGATTGCTCACAACCTTACTAGGGTCATACTTATTAAACTCAATGTCTACCAACTTCATTTCCTCCAAATCCATGGCCTCGGCTTTGGCATGGCCAAAATCCAACAAGGAATATGCACCACGGTATTAGGAAGGGTGGCCATACCTTTTTATACTCATTTACCTTTGCTTATTCTATAGAGCACAGTCTGTCTGGCGATCTCATAAAACAATAGCTTATCTGGAAGGAATAGCGGGAGGGTATATGGAGGGACAGAGGTGTCAAAACCCCGACATACTAGTATCTTCTAGATACCAATCTACCATACGCTTAGGCTCGGCTCGACTATCTGATATCTTGGGAGGTGACTGGCAAAAAATGGTGACATGTAGTGGCACCATTACCCAGCTTGAATATCTCATAGATGAATTCTTGGCCTTATCCTCCCAAAGTTTTGAGAGTGGTAGATAAGATAGATTTGTGTATTAGATGGAGCCCAACCCATTTCATCGCTGGGAAGGGTTTCGTGAAGTAGATGGAATCCATGATGTAAGCATACATAAAGAATGAAGTTGCTTTCTATCAGCCTCTGCGGCTCGGAGATTCAGAATTCGACTAGTCGACTATCAATAACAGGCTTGCCTACCGAAGGAGAATCCCTCAGCAACTGTATGAATGATTTGTACCCATGGGAGGAAGAAATGTGTAGTGTCTTCCTTCCCACAACCTATAGGTCATCAAGGGTTATGTACTTGAACCGGTGGGTTCCAAGGAAGATATTGAATAGATCCCATTGGAGTCACTAATTTTGTTGTGGTGTGAGGATCCACCTTTGATCAGATCGGACAATGTGTTTTGCATATTGTTCAGACTCCTTCTTTGAATCCTTTCTAGGACCTCGCATGCAGAGCAGTTCAGCTTTGATGACAGCTTATACATTGCCCAAAATGTTCAAGAAGGTACTAATCACACCTTCTATTCACGGGATAATCATCCCTTGGTCGGGATACGTGGGTCCAAAGGTTCACCTTAATCATATCAAAAATAGGGAAGAAGTCAGCCCCCTATTTTTTGCATCTCTTCTTGAGCGACTTTTTGTATTTGGTTGATAAATCATCCTTCTCGTTATAACTATAATCATCCAAACAATTTATCAACTCGGATTGTAGGATGTTGGAAATGCATGACCATGTCTTGACATAATTAATACCTCGAGGCGAGGTATCGGAAACAACATCCGAACCCTGACCTGAACTCTCGACAACTGACTTGGGAATTTTTCGTGGATCCATGAGAATAAAACCCAAGAATCGATTCACTTGTCGAACAGATTTGAAAATCACAAATAATGGTTAACCTAGTAAAATGGCTCTACACGTAAACAGTAATGAGAACTGAAAAAATGAAGAAAACTCCTTATCTTAGTTTATTTAAACCCTCAACTTTGCGAATCGTAACGGTCAAAATTGCTTAAAAGAAATATTTAGCAGCAGTGAGATCCTACTATATGTCAAATTATCATAGTTCAAATAAATGCCATAATTCTTTGACGAAATGTGAATACCTAATCAACAAGAAAAACATTTGCAATTTACTCAGATGGTGCGAGTTAAAGTTTGCATTGATGCATAGATTAATCCAGCCTTTATCTCCTTTAATTAAGCTTGTTTTAGTCTTTAATCCTCTTTTTTCGCATTCAGATCAAAAGATTTCACTCTACCCTTTGAGCCCCGGAACCCGGAATCACACAATGATGCGATTTGGTTAAAAAATCGTGATCTGATTTAAGTTCTTAATTAATCCATGCTTTAATTAATGAATATCGTGACTTCTCGACTTGGAGCTAAGAAGGTATGGTTTTTTGGGAGAGTGATCACTGAGTCGTGAAACCCCGATGGTGCTTAACTAGGTTTTAAAGTGACTTACTCCTAACACTAACTTGGGTAAACCCTAAAACCATTTTGCAACTTCACATATCGAGTTTGGAAACCATGTGACTTGTAAATCCCGTTAATAGCACGAGGGACAAAAGGGATAAACTTGTTTAACGGTTAAGGGATGGTGATTTAGGACTATAATGGCCATCACCACTTTGCATGTCGAGGTATTGAGGCTTTCAGTGGGTAAAGATCATAAAGTAAAAGACAAACTGAAAACCAACTTTTGATTTTTAAGAATTATATTTCAACCACTTGGAAAAGGCTGCTCCAACATAGGCTCCAACATAGGATTCTGCCTTCAAGTGAGATGTGGAAGAACAATAGACCAAGTGTATTTATTGTGTAAATGGAGTCATTGGTTTCTTTCTCCGAAACTTGTTTTATAAAGGGATGTAAGGAAAAAGAGATTTGCCTTACTTCTATAAGCTAAAATTCAATTATGCTTCAAATCAAGCCCTCATAGATATTTCTCCTTTCATACCTAATTCGCCTTTAAGATAATTCAAACATTCCTAGGAAATTCAATGATCTGTGGATTTGGCTTGTATCAAATAAGTGTAAATTCCATGTTTTTAATCTGGGAGTCTCACAAAACTGGATGCAACTGTTTCAAAAACGCATACGAGTAGAGGAACGTAAGTGTTGACAACCTTACAAATATTCTGATATTGCTTCACCGCCAATGTGAGTCAAGCTCATTACTCCCTTGGTGAAGTTATATGTCCCTTTTTACTTTATTTCCTTTCACCATTTCGAATCCTAATTATGCATTTAAATGTTATAATTTTAGGAACATTTGGTGAATTTTCACCATTTTCCTTGGACTAGATGGGGAAATCAAATATGAATTTTCACTATTCATCTTATATTTTACTTTTAAACAAGTGGGGGTAATCAATTTGTATAAGGTATACCAGGGATGATATCTATATAATATTCACAGTGGAGGTCTATCAAATTGCTTTGATTACTCAGGACCAACCCTCTCTTAACTTTCAAAACACCTTAACCCGCAGGAAAGATGGGAAAAATTACTTCCAGGGGTCTTCTTTTGAGCAATACTTAACCATTTGAAAACTGTTAAAAGAATTAAGAGAGTTAGGATCAACCTACTCATAACTTTGTTCAGTAGGAGACTAAGGAGTTATAAGGGTTGTCTCACTTTCTAAGATCTGTTTTCCAACTTCCAAAGCTAAAATGTAACCTCTTCATCCCCTGTAGGAAACCCATAAAGGTGCTTGACTTTTTAAGAAGGTAAATCTGAAGACATAAAAGGAACGTGAGAAAGGTATGGAATTGAAATACATAGGTCATGGATTAAACCCGACTCTTTGAACCCTTTCTCGGAGACGCTTACTCCCTCTGCTTATTTTAATTAACTCTTATCTTTATCTAGGTGAAAATTTTAGGACCTAGAGTAAGAAGTCACTCTTTTAATGACATATCAAGTGAAAACAACATACTTATGAGACCTTCATGGCACTTTAGCGACATTCATTTGAAATACAAACATCTCTGGAACTCGTACCTTTTCCTTACCATTTCTTTCTCTTCTAAAATAACGGAAATTGTTTTTCTGTCACCTATTTTTTGGCGAATTGATTCTCCGATATACGACCGTCTGTTTATTCCTTTCTCTCGTTTGGGCTGCAAGTTGGGATCCTATAAGGGAACAACATGAAGAGTATTAGGTCTATAAAGGAATTGAATGCATTAAATTTTTTGTATCCCTACTTCTAGAAAACACTGACCTAGTTTATTTGTGATGAAAGTAGACTTACCAAAGAAACATTATGAAATAAAAAAGAAACAAAACCGGTATATATAGTGGGAAATTTGAAACCACACGTGACATAGTTCTTTAAATAATTCCCATTCACAAGGGCATTGAGGATTTCCATCAGTCCAAATTCTCTAATAGAAACTAATTTTTCCTTCAAGAGCTGTGACTTTGAACAGTCCGTACTAAATATGATCAAATTCTACTCATGTTTTGTCGTAGTCTTCCTTCCTAGCATCCCATTTCAAACCAAATCGTCGGGGAGAAATTTTCTGGTCTCCTTGGTCTTTACTTATTGAATAACGCCTGGTGTTGTCCTGGTATTTTTGTAGCCTTTCGTCCACTTCGGCCATGTGTTGTTGAACTTCAATTAGCTTGTTTATTCTTCTTTATATGATTTGGTTTTTCTCATCTTGCCAAAGTTTCATTATGGGAAGCACTAGATTTATAGGTAATACGACGTCGGTCCCATTTTCCATTTGGAAAGGAGAAGTGCCAATGTATAATTTTTTGTACCTATCTTATTCACCCACTGCCGCATTTCAAATGCACACCTGCTCTTTTGTTTTCACCAACACTTTCTTAATTATAGTGATTAGACTTTGGTTAGATGACTTGATATCTACTGTTTGCACATAGTCGTGGGAATGACCGAAAGCACTCCATATTGTACTTTTGACAAAAGCTGACCATAGCCATAGATTTAAATGTTTGGACGCTATTCTGTGGACTATTCTTCGGGGCGTTCTAATCTAGACAAAATGTTTTCTTCTATGAAATCCATTACCACCGAATCTGTTTCCTTTCTATTTGGAATATCCTCCACCCATTTGGTGAAGTAATCAGAAAGGTAAGGATCCATTTATGTTGAGCACCAGAATGTGGGTTAATTTCTCCTATAAAATCTAGTCCCCATTGTTGAAAAGGGGCTTCATTTTGACTAGAAACCAATCTACAACGCCGAGTTTGTGTCATTCGTGAACAATTGGCAAGGTTACAGTACCGACTTTTGCTGGATGTTTGAGAACAGTTTGGCCAATATTATCCAGATCTTAGGATCTTATAAGCCGTTTCTCTTCAGGTGTGATGTCCTCTGCACAATCCTTCGTGAAATTTATTTATGACCTTCTTTGTTTTTTGATTCAACTAAACAAACCAATATGAAGCCTAGTGGGTCTTTCCAATTCACTGTTCGTGATATATAGTGTTTCACCGTGATGCAGATTCAACGTCTCCTGGCTTTAGATGGGGATAAGTCACTCGGGCATTTCAAGGTCGTAGGTAGGACACTATGTTCCTTATAAATTCAACTGATGAGGCAAACTTCTCTTCAATTTTGATTGCATTTATTTGTTCATTGAGCTCGTTCATGTCCACACACTCTCACATCCCTGTAGGCCATTTATTCCGAAAATTGCATTTGATCAAATAAGATCTTAGCCAAACTTTGTCCTTTTACTAGTCTCATTGGTTTTATCTCTAAGTCGAATTCTTGAGTTTTAGCACGCCACCATCCCTTTTCCCATCAATCGTCGTGACCGGAATTCAAAATGCCTTTATTTCGGAATGTGGGTATGTACGCAATTACCTTTGAATGTAACACGTAGGTTTTGAAATCCTTTAGTGCCCTCACCATAGCATATGCTTGCTTTTCCATTTATATCGTATCTCGAGTCTCAGCATCTCTAAGAATTTTGCTAAAAAAAGCTATTGGTTGCTAGAAACTTCTTCTATCTTTTCTCCGAGGAGTATCATGGCAAGTGTGTGTTCAGAGGTGAACGAGAAAATCAAAAAAATCCTTTAGATAATCAGGCTTCAAGCCAGTATGGGTGCATCTCTTATAACCTTCTTTTGATGCCTGCAAACGATGCTTTGGCTTCTGTTGTCCATGTCACTTCATTGTTCTTCTTTAGTATATCTATGATCAACTTCACGATTTCAAAGAAAGTTTGGGATAAATCTCCTCAAAAAAATTATTTTTCCTAAGAATGACTGAATCTCTTTTACATTCCTAAGGATATTTATTATGTCTATAGCTTCAACCCTTAGGATCACTTAATTCCATCTCGAGACACACATAGCCTCCAAGAGTTTACCTTCTTCCATAGCAAAGTGAGACTTTTTGGTTTTTAAGGACAAACCAAACCTGCAACATTTCTCAAACATCTACTTGATATGTATCAGATGATCTTTCATCGATGAAAATGGTCGATCATCAATATAGATAACCAAAAATTTGTCCCTTTCGCCCATGAAAGCGATATCCATAGCACGTTGGAAAGTACCACCAGATTCATTAAACCAAAAGGTATCTTGTCATACATAAATGCACCCCAAGGGGTGGTGTTGTTTTTCTTTATCATGCCTGTTGGACAACAACTTGATTGTACCCGAAAACCCATCGACCATCTATTATCCTATTTAAGTTCTAACTACTTTTCTAGAATGTGATCCATTTTGGTAGAGGGTAATTATATTTGAGGGAGGACTTATTTATATTTCTAAAATCAACACACAGATTGATTTTGCCATTTTTCTTTCTACCAGAACTAGGTTTCTGTCCAAATGTATCTGGTGTAACATTATTTTGCATCCAGAGATTTTTGACTTCCCTTCGACATGGGTACAAAATAGATTTGATTTGTTTTGAGTTTCTGTCAAAAGGTTTGAGTTTAGATTTAGGGGTACCTTATACCAACTTGGTGTCATAGGTTCTTAGCTCTTCATATGACCAAGCAAAAACGCCTTTATACCTTGTGAGTAGACTGATGATATTTACTTTTTGTCTCGTGAGGGAGATACTTGATATTTTTAATATCCCAGGGCTCCTTCGGTCCCTATGTCGCGGTTTTCAACCTCTTCTGGTTAGGGTTGCAAAGTAGATTTTAAGGGCATATCATTTTGCTCGAATAGTCTCTCCAGAGGGATTAGTCCCTTGGAATCTGATTGTTCTTTAAAACCAACATGCATGATTAGCGATCTCTTCCTCGGAACCCCCGAGGATCCTCTCCCTCTTGCATGATCCATGTGTATTGTTTTGGTTTTCTTTATCAATGTGAGTTTCAGAGAAGTACCCACTGCTTCGAGGAATTTCCTGATTTGTTCACATCCTCAAACACTTGCCTGTGTTGGATGTTGTTTGGTATGAAAGGTTTGTTCCTCACTTCTATGTGGTATCTTAGTTTGAAAGTTGTAGGGGAGGAAAACGTTGAGGCTACTTTAGCTAATGAATCGACTCTGCATGTTTTCGGGCCACAGGGATGAAATGAACATTTACCGACAAGAAGGCCTTCTATTAAATCCCAAGCACAATTCTTGTAAGATCTCAATCTTGGGTGTTTGGCCTGGTATTTCTGATTTATCTGTTTCACTATCAACTCTGCGTCTTCGTAGACTTCCAAGTTATTTATGTTCAGCTTCTTGGCAGATTCCAACCCTAAGACTAGAGCCTCATACTCACATACGTTATTGGTGTAGTCTATATCCCATTGAAACCTGTAAGAGAAAGGAATGAAAAATTCATTTTCAGGTGCTACGAGCAGTACTCCTGCACCTGCTCCTTCATATGACAAGGCACCATCAAAAAACATTTTCCAAATTCCAGTGCTATACATATTTTCGTCTATCTTTCCTGATTCATTTTCATCTATGTAATTCTCTTCTGTACGGCTATTTACACCATCATCAAAAGACAAAATACAATTCCCTAGAACTTGATTGGCAACATAAATAGGATAATTGTTAGGATTCGGTGGGTCGCTCACTGTGTATGCTAGCCTCATTTCCTTGTATAGCTGAGTAAATTGTCCACCAAACACAAGAACTGTGGCATAGGTCATGTATAGTTGAAGAGACCCCCCAATTTTGGCTCCCCACAACCTAGATAGTAGCAAGCCATACTTCGGGGGTATATTGGCGATAACTACATCCATCAGGACGCTTTTCACTGGAACTTGTGCAAGAGTGACTACTAAATCTTTTATCATACCCATGCACTTAACTCTCCTTGAATCGAAAGAGTAGAGATATCCATAAGGCTTGGTGATCTCGAGGCCTAGTCTGTCCATAATAGACTTGGGTATCACATTATGTGAGGTTCCAGAGTCTAGCATGCAGTTATGCAACAGTCGATCATGCACATTCAGGGTAATATAGAAGGGATCGACGGTGTCTCTGGCACCCTCGAAATGTGGACCAAAATTGATATTAGGCTTATCATCTTCCAAGTTTATCACATCAGAGTGACTTTCCATATCTGAAAAATCTATCATTTTGGTTATTTGTTTTCGATACATAGGATTCTTTGCTAATTTGACCAGAGGGATTGGTATTTTGATCTTATTTATCTCATTTTCAAGGCTGAAACCTCCCCCACCTTTGTCTATTTCTCTGGTTGAAACCTCAGACTCCTTCTTTTCTAACTTATTTGTTTGTGCTGATTTATTTTCCATGAATTTCTTTAACGGTGTATGTGTTTCAGCTGTCTCAGTTATTTTTGCTTGGGTCTCAGCCTCCTTTACTTTGGGATTCTGCGAATCTACCCCTTTTATTTTTCTATTAGGTATCTCAGTCTCTTTTGGGGAAAGCTCGTATACTTCACCTCTAGGAAGAATTTTCTTGGGTTGAGGAGTCGACACAAGTTTGTTTTTAGGCCTCAGGTTGTACATATGTTGGACCTTAGCCATTATAGAATCGATCATTTCTTGATAGACAGAAACATCAGTGTTGTTTATGTAATCATCTTTATTTGACGGTTTCTCTATGTTCAAGGACTTCTCATAATATTATTTAGTTAAATGAGGCTGTGTGAAGTCGTCACCCAAATTGTTTACGTCTTCTTCTAGATCCTCGAAATCTTGAAGGTCATTTCCTCCTATAAAATTTTCACTTTTTAAAGGAGTTTGAATTTTCTAGTCTTCATTTTTAATCTGTCTTTGTTGATTTTGAGGGTTGGGGTTTCTTATGAATTCCCTCTTAACGAATGGATCTACCTTGGATTGATCTAGCTCCATTATAGAAATCTTATTTGATAGCTCTTTAATTATCCTAGCCATATCATCAATTTTATCATCTAAGGATCTACTAGGCCCTGAGGGTCCCGCTTGTTCCCTAAAACGTTTGGTTTCTCGGTTTCCCATTTCTACTTTTGCTTTTAATTTTCCAGAAGACATCATGTTAGACTCGATCTCTATGGCGTCATCTTGCATTCTGGTCAGGGTAGCCCCTCTCCTTTCTCTCAACAAAAGTGTGAAATCGGGTTCAAAGGCTCCTGCAAAGGTTACCTTTGCTGCAGGTTGGGATGGTTTAACTTTGACTCAGATCTTATTATATAACTTGTTAAACCTTTGAATGAATTCCATAACAGTTTCCTAATTTTTTTTCTTTAAAGACCCGAACTCAATCAAATAGTACAAATGGTATCTTCTTTAGCCCCATTGTCTAAGAAAAGAGTCTTCTAGGGAATCATAGGATAATATCAAACCTGCGGGTAGACTTCAAACCAGATTCGTACATGTCCTTCGAAAGTTTGAACAAATAACCTCGAATATATGTCTTCGTGTTCAAGACCTAGGATATCTACGAAATAATCAAAGAAATTTATATGTTTGGTCGCGGTAAGGTCCCCTTCGCCTGTAAACTTAGGTAATTTTTTCATGTAGTTTTCAGGAAGGCCGTGAAGAGGGACAGGCAGGATCGGAGGTTCATATCTGGCAGCTACTTTAGTGAAAAATCTGGGAGGTGGGGGTGGCCCTTGGCCCCCCCCTCCTCCTCCTGGATCCCCTCCCCCTCCTCCTCCGGGAGCCCCTCCACCTCCTCCTCCTAAAACCCCTCCACATCCCCCTCTGGTGTCCGCCATCGATACTATTGGATAGGAAAATGGTGCATTATATAGAGGGTTCTGGAACACTAAAAGAGAATCTTTATCTTCTTCGAGAGACAAGAAAACTAAAGAAGGGGGAAAAGGGATGCGAGGACTTGGTTCCTCAGATTTGCAAGATATGTAATCAGGGGAACCTACAAGTGTGGAATATGAGTATATGGTATACTCTTCGAGACTCGGTAAGGTTGGGAAATCTAACTAAACAGTCGGCGGGATATCGATCGTTGTTAAATTTACTGAGGGATTTTCCCCTTTATGTACGCCAGAAGTTGTTGGATGAATTTTATTTTTAACTTCAGGGAGAGCTAAAGTTGGGTTGAGGGTTTTAGGGGGTGATTCGTGTGAAGTTAGAGGTTCAAAAGAAATCTTAGCCTTGGGTTGTGTGTACCTAAGTTGGTAGACTATAGTGGTTGGCTTAAGGGAACCTATTGTTTTCAGTATTTTTTCGGGATCGAAAATGGGCGTGGTTTGTTTACCATCCAGGTTTTGCCTGGTGTTCCTTCGACTAGATGCCAGCTTAATTAAACGTGGAGTCGCCAAGTGGATGATAAAAAATATCCTTGAGAAGGTGTTCACTCTTTGTTCACTATCAAAGGGTAGAAACTTGAAAAAATGTCGTTCTCCCAAGGAAAAGGTTTCATAACTTCGATCCCCGGCAACGTCGCCAGAAAGATGTTGTTCCAGAGTTCGTACTTAAGGCTAGAAAGTGCAGGGTCTAGGCATCCAAAAGTGAGTAAAAGATAAAAATGGGAAGAATCAACCTTCAGGAAAGGAAGTTAAGGCTTATTTCTAAGTTGTCTCTGTCTCGCTTCCAAATGTTCCTGGATGCTTATATCCCATTCAATTGTGGCCCATGAACATTCAAGTTCTACCCGGGTGATGGAAGTTTTAAGTATGGTGTCAAAAAGTTTCAAAGTGATGCTAGTTTGATCTGATAGGTCGGGTTCAATGTTGGGTTGTCTTGCAATGGGCATAGTCATGGAGGAATAGAAATTGAAAAGAAAGTTCAAGGTTTAACTGAGTTAACTTTTTAAAGAATCATGTATGAAATGTGAGAAAAAATTAAGCAGTCAACAATGCAAGGCTCCAACCAAGGGAGAATCTCGCCCTGCAAACAGAAGAAGAAAAAGGCAAGAAGAAATCTGACGAAGCATAAAATATAGAGATCTAAAAAGTTCTTAGGTCTTGTACCTGCTGATAGCTGATACAGAGGAAAAACTACAAGCGATTAGACGACTAAAAAGTTGGTCACCACAGTAGAATTTGTACTAAATTGCAGTTAAGCATTCATCAGAAATATATATGTGAAATGAAATTTAATATAAGATAACAGAGAAAACAAAACTCATAACTCAGTCTTCATGGAATCAGGAATCTTCAGATTTCTTTGTATTAATTTTCAAAAGGAAAAAAGTCTCTATTACAATTGGCCAAGAAAGGTCCAGCCCTTTGTTCTCACTTCAAAATGCATATATATACAAACTTCTAAACATTCGAATTTCAATCGTTCCAGAAGTTTTCGGTTACAAAATGGGAAATTTAAGCGTTTCACTTCTTTATCTTTGTCCTCCTTCATCCAGGCAGAGCACCTTCCTTTCTTTACTCTTCGGGTTCTAAAAATAGAACAAGTAGACATATGTCATTATTTGGCACCAGAAACCTGCCCCTTAGCCTGCTCGGTGCAAGTGACGCACCTCTCCACCAATTGGGCTATCAACCTGGAAGGCTCTTCTTGGTCGCTTGCTTCAAAAGTGTAACAACTCTTCGCTAGCTGTGGAAATTTTGTTCCCACTTGTCGGTCCTCTGTGATGATGGAGCATAACTGTAAACTTGGTTGTACTAGCCATTTGTCCACTTGCGAAATATCGACCTGGCTAATCTGGGATATCTCCACTTGTTTCTTCTCCATGTTTTCTTTGATGTCCAACAGATGTTTAGCTATATTGATTTTGCCCAGTGTTCTAGCACTACTTTCCTTATCAAGGTCTAGAAAACTTTTACTTATCAAAGAGAACGTTTCCTCACAAAAATTATTTACTCTGTTATCTCTCTCCTTGCTTTCTGATATTTTCTGCTCCCAGACCTTCAGCAGGATATTACCTTTGGTTTGTTCTACGATGGATACTTTTAAGCTTCTTACCATCTATATCTTCACTGTAGTTATAACAACGTCTTGGAAAGTGACACGTGCTGCCCCGGCTTCTCTTTCTCACGAAGAAATATTTTCTAATATTTGATCTATCATCCAGAAATGGTTTTGAATAGTTCCTACCTTTACCAACAGGTTTTGTTGAGATGTAAGTACTTTATGTTGGATTTCAACAGCCTGCAATCTGAACACCTTTATGTCTACAACCTGGTTCTCATCTACCTACAATTTTGACTGCAACTCTATAATTTTTTGCCCATGTTGGCTTACCTGTGTTTGGCTAGTTTGCACCAACTAGTGCACCTACTCGAGGTCGGACCTGAGCTTCTCAATTTCACGCAGGTCGGTTGTTAGGGCTTCCTCAAGGCTCCTGCTCACCTCGTCCCTGACATTCGCTTCAGCAGTAGCCACCTTAGCTTCCAATTTACTAATCAGGAGGTTCTTTCGTTTCAACTAGGCCATCAAACTCCCAACTGAGTACTGATTGGCTGTAGCATAAGCCCCTAGTGTCCTAGCTATATCCTCTGCAAATTTTCCCTTTTTCGCGGGGTGTGAGACCCAATCTTTGATCAGATCAGAAACAAATTTTTCATACTGCTCGCACTCCTTCTTCTTAAATCCTTCTAGGAATTCGGCGTTGTGAGTAAGGTTTGGTGTGGGTGACAGTTTATACATTGCCCGCAAATGTTCTGGTCAGAAGGTACCAATCATCACCTTTTGTTCGCTCATAATCGTCCTGATCGGGATGTCCACATGGTCCAGCGCCCACCTGATCATATCAAAATAGGGAAGAAGCTGGGGCCTCACCGCTATTTTGTGCATCTCTGCTTGAGAGACGATTTTATATTTGGTTGATAAATCATTCTTCTCGTTATCGCTAGAATCATCCGAACAATTTATCAACTCAGATTGCAGGATGTTGGAAACGTACGACCATGTCTTGATAGAATTAATACTTCGGGGCGAGGTATCGGAAACAATGCTGAACCCTGACCTGAACTCTCGGCAACTGACTTGGTCATTTTTTTTGGAGCCATGAGAATGAAACCTGCAACTGGACCACCTGTCGAACAGATTTGAAAATCACAAACAATGATTAACCTGGTAAAATGGCTCTGCGCATCAATAGAAATGAGAACTGAAAAAATGAAGAAAAAAACTCTTTATCTTAGTCATTTAAACCCCTGGTGTCCTTGCGAACAGAACGGTCAAATCACTTAAAGAAATATTTAGCAGTAAAAGAGAGATCCTACTATCTATCACCTTATCGTAGTTCAAATAAATTCCATAATTGTTTGACAAGTCGTAACACAAATCAGTGCAAAAAACATTTAAATTTACTCCGTAGATGGTGCATGTTAAATTTTGCATTGATGCATATATTAATCTAGCTTAGCTCATTTAATTAAGTTTGTTTTAGTCTTTAATCCCCCTTTTTCGGCGTTCACCGTATCGTAAGATTTCACTCCTACCCTTTGAGCCCCCAAAACCCGAAATCATGATGATGCGATTTAGTTAAAAAATCATGAACTGACTTAAGTTCTTAATTAATCCATTCTTAATTAATGAATATCGCGACTTCACGACTCAGAGCTACGAAGGTATGGTTTTTTGGGAGAGCGATCATTGAGTCGTGAAACCCTGACAGTGCTTAACTAGGTTTAAAGTGACTTACTTCTGACACTAACCTGGGTAAACTTTTAAAACCGTTTCGCGACTTCGCATATTGGAGTTTGGAAACCATGCAACTTGTAACTCCCGAAGTGCGATAGCACGAGGTAATAAAAGTGATAAACTTGCTTAACGGTTAAGTGACAGTGATTTAGGACTATAAGAACCATCGTCACTTCGCATGTCGGGGTATTGAGGCTTTCAGTGGGTAAAGATCATAAAGTAAAAGACAGCCTGAAAACCAACTTTTGATTTTAAGAATTATATTTCAACCACTTGGAAAAGGCGTCTCCAACACCTTATATGTGTGATTGTTAATTATCCTTGTGAATTGTGTTTTCCGCATTTGCAATTCTAACAAGTGGTATCAGAGCTGGTTAAGACATGATCACAGGTTTACCGAAAATGAGATTACTGGTTGGAGCCACGGAGGACCTACAAATGTGCATCTGCAAATAATATTTCTGTGCATTTGGTCAACAGAGGCGTCGGGTCAGCTGCTAGAAACACTTATGTTTTTGTTTGTTGTTGGCAAATGATATTTCCTTATGTTTCTGTGTGTGGATGGAAAGTAACGTTTCAGTCAGAAAATTTAAGGTAGAGGGTTGAATGTGAATTAAATTAAAGTGAAACTTTATTAGAAAGGATTATTATATTTAGAATTTAATATAATATTTAAAGGAATACCTTTTATGAGAGGTGTATCTCACGTGGATGATTAGGTATGAAGTGGAGATAAAAGTTTCTATGAAATATAAATTTTTATTATTTTAAACCTTTTGGTTTATTACTTAACATTTTTTATTAAGGATCCACATTTAACCTTATTTATAATTTCCTCCAAATTTAAAAGGATTTTATAAGCAGTGGGTATTGGGAGATTTTTTGTTTTAACATCTAAGATGCAGAGTTCGAAGTTTGAAGTTGAAAAGTTCAGCAGTAAAAGAAAATTTGAGCTTTGGAAGCTCAATATGTGGGATTTACTGGTGCAACAAGGGTTGCAAAAAGCATTGGCCGGAAAGTTAAAGAAACCAACAACCATGACGGAATGGGAATGGGAAGATCTGGATGTGAAAGCTCTTAGTACCATTCGTTTATGTATAGCGGATTAGGTTATGTTTAATATCATAGGAGAGGATACAACATCAATCTTATCAAGCAAGTTGGAAAGTGTATATATGACAAAGTCCTTGATGAGCAGAATCTACTTGAAGAGACAGTTGTACAATTTGCAGATGAAAGAAGGTACAAAAGTTGTTGACCATTTAAAAATCTTTAATACCCTTATAGTTCAATTGACTAGTATGGAAGTTAAATTCGAAGATGAGGATAATTCTATTACACTATTATGTTTGTTGTCTGCATCTTGGGATAATCTAGTCACCTCTATTAGCTTTAGCTCAGCAGATGTTTTAGATTATGACTCTGTTGTGGGAGCTTTGTTGGTTGTGGAGATGAGGAGAAAATCTAGTAAAGAAACCTCAACTTCAGAGGCGATGCTAGTCAGAGGTAGAACTAAAGAACAAAATGAGAGAAGTTTTTCTTGATCTAAGTCAAGACATAGAAAGGGTAAAGTGAAATGTTGGTACTGTGGAAAAACAAGACATCTCAAGAAAGATTGTTGGAAGAGAAAGGAATCTGAGGAAAACTCTACGAAGGAAGCAAAATTGGCTGTAACAAATTCAGGTATGATTGATCAAGTTTTATCCATTTCTCATAATTTAAAATATCAAGAAGAATGGCATTTAGATTCAGGTGCTTCCCACCACATGTGCTCACATAGAAATTGGTTCATTTCTTACCAATTCGTTGATGAGGGTGTAGTGTTTATGGGAAATGTTATTCCATGTTAAACTATTGAGGTTGGAAATATTAGAATTAGAATGTTAGATGGTATTGTTAGGGAATTAATGGATGTTATATATGTACCTGAGCTTAAATCAAATTTGATTTCATTAGGAGTGTTGGATTCTTGTGGATATAAGTATACAGGTCAAGGTGGAGCACTCACATTGTCGAAAGGTAGTTTAGTAGTGACGAAGGAAACAAAGTTTGATGACCTTTATAAGATGGAAGGGAGTAATGAAGTGGAATATGAAGTGATAGATGTATATTCTTGTTTATGGTAGAAGCATCAAGGTCATAAGATCAATAAATAATTGCAGGTACTGGTAAGCAGTAAATCATTTCCAGACTTAAAATCTTTGTTTCTGAATTCCTGCTTGTTTTATATCTCTGCAAGTTATGATGATGGTATAAAGAGATGTTCTGTGTGGGATCCTAATTCTCACAAGTTCATCATTGACAGAGATATAGTATGTATGGAACAAAAAAAATGGTTGATTCAAGATCGCAACAGTAAATTTGTTTGCATGCTAAAAAATTCATTGTATGGCCTATTGGTACCCAGGGAAATATACAAGAGGTTTCAATCCTTCATAGTGAGTTAGAATTTTTCAAAGGGTAGGAATGACTATACGGTTTATGGTACATTCATAGTATTGATGTTCTTTGTTGATGATATGATCGATGCAAGATGAAGCATGGATAAAATCAGTAAGAAAATGACTCAGGTGGACAGGACAATTTAGATGAGGGATCAAGGAGCAGCAAAAAAAATTAAGGGCATGGAATTATACCAATATGGTAATGGTAAGTTGTGGTTGGAGTTCAATATGAACATTGTAAGACCATTTTTTATCCCTCTTTCTTTCCATCATAAAGTTTTCTTCAAGCATAGGTCCTTTCTATAAAGAAGAAAAGGTTATGTCTCGTGTAATTTCAGTAGGAGGTCTGTTGTATGCGATGAAATGGTTAAGACCATATGTTTCACATGCTAATGATGTTGTCAGATACGTGACAGATTAAAGTATTGTAGTGAAATGGGTTCTTCAGCGTTTGAGAAGCATAAATGTCACCTATAATGGTTACACTAAGATGGTTCGTGATAATTGTAATGTATATTTTACAGGTGTTTTGGATAGGAGGATATATATCACTAAATATGTCTCAAAACATAGTTGTGGGAGACATGTTGGAGGTGAAGTGATCCCTCAAGAAATCCAAACTCGTGCAAGTCACACAGGAAAGATCATGAAACCAATTTTATTAGAGAAGTTGCAGTGGTGCTTGGCTTCTCTTGGCTTGCAGAAAAGGTGATGAACAAAAGGAAGGAGCAAGGTATCAGGTTAATTGTTGTCAAGGTGGAGATTGTTGGGATTTGGTGACAAC
>SNQJ01S0109352.1:6857-25443 GCA_010110895.2 Picea sitchensis
TATTTAAAGAGCATGGAGGGTCATTTGACGATGATCGATTGTGAGAAACTCTCTTGTAAAATCTCTCTGTAATCTTTTTCTTTGCATTAATAAACTGCTCCAAGTGGTCGTGTTGGCTAGGGTCGTGGATGTTTCCCCATAGGGGTTTTACCACGTGAAAACATCGATGTGTTGATCTTTGATCTGGTTATGTGAGTGGCTACTGAAGGTGTTCATCCTCTGTTGGAATACCTGTGTTGTCGAACATCTCCTACACATTGTAATCTATACTTTTTGTAATTTTTATATATACTTTTTTTCCAGTACATTCTTGTTGATCAATTGTTAAGTTTAATAATTAATTACCATTAAAAATAGTGAAAAATAAGCAATATTGATTTACCCCCCTCTCTCATTATTGGCCAAAATTTCAACAATTGGTATTAGAGATGGTTCCTTCACCACAGTATAACTAATTGAAGGTAGATTATGAGAAATACAATGGATCAAGAAGAAGGAATGTCCTCCAACAGAGCACCATTGTTCAAAGGAAATGATTATGTATTTTGGAGTATAAGGATAAAAAATTATCTGATGGCTCTTGGATGTGATGTTTGGGTGTCTGTGGTAAATGGTTACACTGCACCAACTACTTCACCTTCATATAATGCTGCAAATAAACTCTACGATGATAATTCAAAGGTTTTTAATTAAATTCTTGGTGGATTAGCAAACCCCATATTTGAAAAGTGATGCATTGTAAATAAACAAAAGAAATTTGGGACAAACTTAAAGTCATCTATGAAGGAGATGGAAAATTTAAGGAAGAAAAACGTCAAACATACAGAGGCAAGTTTGAGAGTATGATGATGAAAGAGGAAGAAAACGTTGCAGGACATTTTCAAAGAGGGGATGAAATAGTCAATTCAATCAAAGAAGAGATAAAAGATAATATTATTCTCCAAACTATGTTGATATCATTACCAATGAGATATCATTCCAAGGTATCTACCTTGGAAGATTGAGAATACCTTTACAAACTTACAATTGATGAACTTCATAGGATTCTTATAGCCTATGAATTGAGAATCGGGAAAGAAAAGTCATCAAAAAGGGAAACAACCTTCAAAGAATCAAATGCAACAAAGAATCATGAGCATGTGCCAAATGAAAATCACTCAGACATATCAGGTGAAGAAGAGGCCAACTTTATAAGGAAACTCAATAAAGGGTCTGGAAAATACAAAGGGAAGTTATCCTTCAAATGCTTCAACTGTGGAAAAATTGGACACTTTGCTAGCAAGTGTCCCTATCCCAAACAAGAGGATAATTATGATGAAGAATCTTACAACAAGAAAGACCATAAAAAGGATAAAACCCAATACAAAAAAAAAATCTACAAGAAAAAGAAAAACTTCTACTCCAAAGAAGACAATAGTTCATCTAACATAAGTGAATATGAGGAGACAAAGCTTCTATTTATGGGCATAGTACCTCCAAATGAAGACGAAGGAAACTTTGAAGTTTAAGGAGAAGTAGACCTTGAAGAAGAAATTATTAGTTCTATTGAATAACTGAGAAAATATAAAAAGAAGAATAAATCATTAAGAGAACAACTACTAGAATATGAAGAAGTACAAAAATCAAGAGAAAAATAAGTTTAAAAAACCCTCAAGAAAACGTAACAAATTATTATTGATTTAAAGACTCAAGTCCAAAAATCTAAAAGGATATCAGAAGTCATTTTAAATAAAATCAATGAAAAGCAACAAGACTGTGAAAAGCTAGAGGCTGAATTTATTGTTCTAAAAGGAGAACTTGAGAAAGAAAAGAAACAATCAATATATGAAAACAATTCAAGAATAGTGTATGATATTCTTAACAATCAAAGGTCATCAAGCAATAATACATTACTGGGATATGATCAAAAGAAGTCTAACAAAGGATCTAACTCTACATCTCAGGAAACTGACAAAAATACAAAAACTTATGTCGTTTCCTTTCAAATCTCCTTCAATTAGAAAGAAAACAAGATAAAGAATGTTTCTAATCAACATAAATCTATAAAAGAAAATGAATTCAGATGGGATAGAATTACAAGAAGAACTTCCCCCAAAAATGATCAACATCTCTTTCTTTGATATTGCTTCTCTTGCAATAATTTTGGGCATAAAGCAGTAGATTGTAGAGCTTATAGAAAGAACAAACAAAAGAATGTTCAAATATATGGTTATAATAAAAACAAGAATAATACTAGTCAAGAGAACATAAACTATAATGCATTCTATTCACTGGAAAATTACAATGTTGAATGCATCAAATGCAATAATTATGGTCACAAAGCTAGTGACTGTATACTACTAAAGAATCCCATAAAAAAACCAAAATTAAAGAAGAAAAGCATAGGAGGACATGGAAATAAAAACAAATAGAAGAAAAAGGAACATAGTGTAAGGTATCCTTATATGCTAAAGACAAAAGGAGTCAATGGTATATTGACAGTGGATGTTCAAACAATATTACTAGAGATCAAGACAAATTCCTCAGTCTGAAAAGGAAAGAAAGTGTTATATTTGAAGATAATGTCTTTGCCAAGATACTTGGAAAGGGAACACCCCGTCTAGGAAATAATAAAGCTAAATCACAAAATGTGTTATTAGTTGAAAATTTGAAGCCTAATCTCCTCAGTGTGATCCAAACATGTGATCAAGGACATATATGTATATTTGACTCTAAAAAATGTGAGATTAGACAAGAAGACTCAGGAGAATTCGTGGTTTTTGCACCAAGAACACCAAGAAATATTTATATCTTAAACATAGAATATGAAGAAATTTTTTGCATGAGATAAATAGACAAAAGTTGGCTATGGCATAGAATAATGGGTCATATAGGTTTTGACAATTTGATAAAATTCAATAAAAAGGAAGTTGTGATAAATATGCAAAAGATTATTAAACCTTCAAACCTAGTTTGTAGGAACTGCCAACATGGAATGAAAACAAGAATAAGATTCAAGACAAAAGAATACTCTACATCAAAACCATTGGAACTTGTTCACACTAACCTTTGTGGACCAACAAGAACTAAAATAATGCAAGATGAACATTACTTCATTTTATTCATAGATGACTATACAAGGATGACTTGGGTATCCTTTCTTAACAAGAAATCAAAATCTTTCAAAAAATCAAGGCTTTCAAAGGCATGTTGAGAATCAGACTGATCTCAAAATCAAGATCTTAAGATCAGAAAATGGAGGGGAATTTACCTCAGATGAGTTCAATAAGTTTTGTGAAACTCATGGAATTAAAAGACATTTTTCAGCTCCAAGAACTCCTCAAAAAAGTGGAGTTACTGAAAGGAAAAATAGAACTATCCAAGAAGCATCCAAAACTATGTTAAATGAAGACAAATTTCTATATATCTATTGGAGCAAAGCAATGTATACAAAAGTATGCATAATTAATAGATCTCAGCTTAGAATTAACCGTGACAAGACACCATATGAGTTATGGTTTGGAACACCAACATTAGTCAAACACTTTAGAGTCTTTGGGAGAAAATTCTATATAAAAAGAGATGACGATAATATAGGAAAATGTGATTCCAGATCAGATGAAAGCATATTTATTTGTTACTCATCCAATAAAAAAGCCTACATATGCTACAATTTGAGATTGCACAAAATTGTGGAAAGTGAAAATGTAAAGGTGGATGATTTAACATCAAGAAGAATCAAATCTCAAGAGAATTCACAAGATGATGAAAGAATAAGAGATGATGATGATGATGAAGAAACTGAAGAAATAAAAGAAGAAGAATCACAAAGTGAAGAATAAAACGAAGAGGAAGCGTCACCAAGACATTAATCAATAGCACCATCAAGAAGAGTACAAAGAGATCATCCTGAAAGTGAAATCATTGGAAACAAAAGTGCTAGAGTTGAAACAAGAAGAAGGCTAACATATGAATCTGAACACACAATGATCTCCATAATAGAACCCAAAACGTTTTCAGAATCTAGCAAAGATGAATATTGGATTAAAGCCATGAGTAAAGATCTTGATCAAATAGAGAAGAATCAGACCCATGAACTGAAGTCCCAAGACCAAAAGACAAAAATGTGGTAGGGACCAAGTGGATTTTTAAGAATACAGTTAATGAATATGGTCAAACTATAAGGAATAAATAAATATTACTGTACAAAGGATATGCACAAGTAGAAGGGATTGATTTTGAGGAAACATTTTCCTTTGTGGCCAAATTAGAAGATATCATTTTTTTTTTGGCATTTGCATGCTTTAAAAACTTCAAAATATATCAAATGGATGTCAAATCAACATTCTTTAATGGAAATATAGAGGAATAATTTTATATAGAACACCTTGAAGGTTTTATGTTATTAGAAAATAAATACAATGTATGAAAATTAAAGAAAGTATTGTATGGTCTCAAACAAGCTCCCATTGCATGGTTTTCAAGACTTGATAATCATCTACATCAACAAGTATGCAAAAGAGGAGCCATTGAAAACAATCTCTATATTAAAATTGAAAATCAGAATATGATTATTGCTGTAGTATATGTGGATGATATCATATTTGGAAGTAATCTAGATCCTCTAAGAAAGCAATTTGATACAGAAATGAAAAAAGAATTTGAGATGTCGATGCTTGGTGAAATAACATTCTTCCTAGGATTACAAGTTTCAAAATCAGGAAAAGGCATGTTCATATCCTAGACCAAATACATTAAATAAATGTTGAAGAAATTTCAAATGGAATATTGCAAACCTATGAGCACTCCTATGATTACAGGATGCAAACTAAGCAAAGATGATGAATCAATAAATGTATACCAAACCATGTCTAGATCAATGATTGGTAGCCTATTTTATGCAACAACAAGAAGACCAGACATCATGCAAGCTATAGGATTAGTGGACGGATTTCAATCTGAACCTAAAGAGAAACATATGAAGACAGTTAAAAGGATTTTTAGATATCTCAAAGGAACCTTGGATTTTGGTTTATGGTATCCAAAAACAAAATACTTCACATTAACTGCATATGTTGATGCAGATTCGAAAGGAAGTATTGATGATATAAAGAGCACTAGTGGAGGTGTGTTTTTCCTAGGAAAATTTCTTGTGTCATGGCCAAGTAAAAATAAACCCTCCATATCATTATCTATAGTAGAAGATGAATATATTGTTGCTTCCTCCTGCTGCACTCAAGTAATTTGGATGAAACAAACTCTAGAAGACCTACAAGTAAAATATGATCATCCAATTCTTCTTAACTGTGACAATAACAGTGCCATAAACCTTTCTAAAAATCATGTGATGCACTAAAAAGCCAATAATATTCCAATCAAATCTCATTTCTTAAGGGAACATGTTTCTCAAAAAGTTGTTAAAGTGGAATATGTGGATACTAAAGAACAAATTGCATATATATTCACAAAACCTTAACCAAAGAGTATTTTTGAATACCTTAGACAAAGATTGGGGGTAATCTCCATATCTAATTGAATTGTACAAGCTTCATTAGAGAGGGAGTACATGTACAAGGGGAGTATAATCTCCTGGGGGAAAAGAAATGTCCCTTCAATCATTGTTGTCAAAGGGGGAGAATACATAGTAAAACACAATTAAAATAAAGTGTTTTTACTTTGTTGCCATCAATGCCACAGGGGGAGAATGTTAGACATGGTGTTATGTTATTATTAATGTCAACAAGAGTTAATATGGATTTATCATCCATACATGTATTTAGCTATACCAGTTGCAGAAATTGACAGTAAAGAACGAAGAACGATCTTGATCGTTGGATCAAAATAAAACCATGATCATACGACTCAAATCTATTTTCCGCGAGTCCACTAAGCATCCAAAAAAAATGGCTAAGTATCATACTCTATCGATATCATTTAAAATTTTCTAAGTATGGTTCATTATGGAGGAAACAGAAGTTGGGAATGCATTTTGATGACATCCGAGAAGATGTATGAGTCCATGAGTCTGAGAGTCCATGAACTCGAGAAAAACCACTTAAATTGTTTTTCTAAGTATAGGTTCATTTTAGAGGCTTTAGAAGTTGGGTGTGCCTTTTGATGATACCTGAGAAGACATGTGAGTTTGTGAACCCATCACAAAAAGTAGTTCTAATTGTTTGAAATGAATAAGAACTGGCCAGTTGACGGTTGAGTAAATCCAAACCGTAGATCTGTCTAAAGAGCCTATATAAACTAGGGTCATCCACTCAACACTTGATTATATACAAAATGTCGATTTAATTAAATGATAATATAAGGAAAAGATACTAAGCTATGAAGTGTTGAAGACCCAAAATCTCACCAACTGTTAGATCAAGGGAAGAATTTTGGAGTAATGTGAGTCGTTAGATCAAGAAGTGAAAGGATAGTGTAAGCACTTCTACAGGTATAACTACGGGGGAGTTGAACAACATTAGAGTTGTAATATCCTAAAGTCTTGGAGTACCAAAACCCCAAATATTGTTGATCTAAGATCCTTCTTGATCTTTCTAGAACATTCGATCAATGTGAAACATGGTGAAAAGGGTAGTCATTTGGCATTGACCCTCTGGACATAAAGGCATTTGATTTGGCTAGAATTCCTGAAGGCCAAAATAGCGAAATCATGCAAACCATCAATCTAAGATCCCTTTGGGACCTTTTTCAACCCTTTGATCAAGTAGTCTAGAGCAATGATCTAGGAGGGAGACGTGTGGTAGAAGACAAATATGACATGTGTCCCAATCAACTAGTGACAAGTGTTAAGGCCCATTTGGCATATAAGGTCCGTGAGAATCATGAATCAAGTTGACATGTGGCTCCACATCAACAAGTCAATATCAACAGGACCACATCAGAAATGGGTTACATGTGGCACACATATCATGGTTCCATGTCACCAGAGGAGAAGTATGGCCATTCGACGCCGACCATTCCAGGAGTAAAAGAGTTTGAATCGGTCAGATAGCATGGAAGTCAAAGTCCGTAGGACTTGGTTCTAGAACCGATCTCATGCTAAGGTATAGGAGTTGATTATAGGCTCTAAGGGGCTAGAAGTAAATAATCCCATGACATTTGAATAAGGTCCTATGAAGAAGAATAAGGGAGGAAAGAGAAATCATTAAAGGAACAACAATTAGAGTGTATAAGCTTGTGGTTTTGAACCCGTGGTCACAAGGAAAGTGGATTGAAGGAAGCTCTTATCTACAGAACTCGAATCTAGATACAAGAAAAGAATTTGTGAATGAATAAAATGATAAAACGATTTAGAAGGGATTTGAAGTCTTTTAAAATTAAAATCAAATATTAATAAAACCTAAATGTCACCATTAATGTTGATTAAATGAAGAGGTGCATTGGTTCATTATTAAAAGACACAATGGTTCAAATTCATACCTATTTAAATACTATATAAACCACAAACTGTGGTGAGAAAGTTCCTCTATATTAATTCAGAATATCAAACACAGACAGAGTCCAAAGAAGAACATGAAACATTCACATGAAGTGAGGGTGGTAGGGAGGAGCAAGGGAGGATTGGATTCCTCTATAGGTTGAAGCCTAAAACAAGGGAGTTGGTGCTTGAAAACAAGGAGTTGGTGCTTCCTAGAGTTGGTTCTCTAAAACAAGGGATTGGTGTCCCCTTGAGTTGGTGCTCAAAATAAGAGAGATTGGTATCTCCTACACATTGTAACTACACTTTTTGTAATTGTTATATTTAAATTTTTTTTCAGTGCATTCTTGTTGATCAATTGTTAAATTCAATAATTAATTATTATTAAAAATAGTGAAAAAGAAGCAATATTGATTCACCCCCCCACCTCTCAGTATTGGCCAACACTTTAAAAAATAGAGCTATAACACCCTTGAGGTAGGATAACACAATATATTATTCCTTAAGGAAAGAATTCACTCCCATGCAATCCTTTCTTGCTACAAATACAACATACTTCACCATATCCTATTACATTTCTTATACTTGTTTATATAATACTATCTACTTCTTAGGAAAATTATAGTAGGTGAAACCTTCTTGTAAGCCTTCTCACTTTTATTTATTTCACACTATTACATATGCCTTATTGACTATGAATTCCTTCCATACATAACAATACATAACCATATATCTATTATTATTCCAATTGGGTACGTCCCAAGTTTCCCCATATTACCCCCTAGGTATACTAAATTTGTTGTATACTCAATAGATATGAAATATAATATAGATATTAAAGCCATTAAATTAAAAAATAAATCAAAATATTCACACAAAATAATCAACACAAGAATTAGAGAAAACCCTTGAGGTAGGGTAACACCATATATTATTTCTTAAGGAGGGAATTCACTCCCAAGAAATCCTTGATTGATACAAGGACAATATACGTGATCATATCACATTACATTACTTATACTTGTTTATATAATACTACCTATATGCTAGGAACATTCTAGTAGGTGGAACCTTCTAGTAATCCTTATCACATTTATTTCTTTCACACTATTACATAGGCCTTATTTATTATAAATGGCCTCCATATATAAAAATGTATAACCACATATCTATTATTATTCCCATTGGGTATCTCCCTAGTTACCCCATACTACCTTATAGGTATAATACATTCCATCCCCCTTCACACATTTCATCCTCAAAACATGGGAATAAACCATACAATATGATCTGGTAAGAAATGTATCCAGCTCGTACCAATAACGAGAATCTAACCATCCTAGTGAAATGTGAACATGGGGTCCAATTTATTTCTTTCAATTTCTCCTCACTGTGCTAATCTGATATCTCCATGCAATGTTGTTATTCCTCCCTGCACCTCTTGATTGTTTTTTATTTTGGTGCCATGTTAGTCCATAATACGTTCCTTGATGCTCACACCCTTTCCTTGATGACTTTTGTTTCTCTAGGTGGTGTGGGTGGTGGTATAGATCAACCTTAACTCTTGGTGTGTCTTGGTTTTACTCTTCAACATGTTGTTCCTTGGATTCATTGATCTCCTTGGCTTCTTTTTATGTCCTTCATGGGGTTTTCCTTTATATTCCATTGTAGGCTCTATTTATGATTCAACCTTGGATTTTTCAATTATTTTCCTTGCAATAACTTCTTTAGGTTCCCTTGTAGACCCTTCTAGATAAGGAAGATAATTATCTTGCAATATAAGTTTATTTTTCTTATACAAAATCTTCAAAAAATTCTTTTCACATTAACATTAACTTTACCAACTAATCCTATCCAAGGATATCCAAGAATAACATCAACATCATTCATATCAATAGCTTGAAAATTAAAATGCAACGCATATTTATCCATAGTGAGCTTCAAATCTTTGAAAATTTGTATAGTATAACCCTCAACTTGTGTTCTTTGGATATGTTTTGCAAGAACTTGCAATCTATTATCCAAATGGACATTGTTGAAATTATGTTGGTAACTAGGGTTAATAGAAACAATGAATTTTTTTTTATGAATACATCCATGAACTTGTAATATAGAGTTGCCATATGAAAATAAACCCTTGGTGCTATCTTTATCATTATTATTAGCATGAGACCATTTATCTAAAATGAATGTTTCATATGCTTCATAGGAAAGTGCCACCAACTCGAAAAAGTCAAATGACTACCACCATATGGAAGTATTCTTTGAAACCATAGTGTAAACAATCTTTCCACTTATCTTTCCATAATGACTTTTGGGACTTTATGAATTCTTCAATACTAGGACCATCATCTTTTCCAAGTAAATACATCTTGCTTGGAATAAATCTTCAATAAAAACTAGGGTTTATAAAAATAACTTACATTTCAATGGAGCTCCTTAAGGTCACTAAATTCAAATGGGCATAACTACAATTACACTGAAATGATTGGCTAGTAATACCACAATTATGAAATTCCACAACCACTATGCATATATTGGTGTTGGTTTGACTAAAATCTAAGCACTCTAGCAAAAGATATTTGATCTACAAATCACATGGCCATCCTAGAAAAAAAACCTAAGAAATTATTGATTGTAACTTGGGTATATTTTTTAGAGGAACTCAGATATGTAACCTGTTCCTTCAAATTCCACATAGAAAGTTTCATAATTCAAGCTAAAAGCCACTCTCCTCTTTTACCTTTGAAAAAATATGTAAAAAGGAAAAAGTATTCCTTTTTTGGCCCACGAAAGAGCTTTGATACCAAATGTTGTGTACTCAATAAATCTAAAAATAAACAATATAAATAAACTAGAATATAATAGATACACAAAATAGATAGTAAGATAATGAAATCAATCTTTTTTGTAGTCAATGGATTTAAAATATAATATATATATTAAATCCTTCAACTTCACAATTAAATCAAAGCATTCACACAAAATAATCAACACAAGAATTAGAGAAAATCCTTGAGGTAGGATAACAACATATATTATTGCCTAAGGAAGAAATGCACTCCCAAGCAATTCTTTCTTATTGCAAATACAATATACTTCACCATATCACATTACATTTATTATACTTGTTTGTATAATACTATTTACCTCCTAGGAACATTTTAGAGGAGGAACATTCTAGTAGGTGGAACCTTCTAGTAAGCCTTCTCACATTTATTACTTTCACAATATTACATAGGCCTTGTTTACTACAGATGGCATCCGTACATAACAATACATAACCACATATCTATTATTATTCCCATTGGGTAACACCATATATTATTTCTTGAGGGAATTCACTCCCAAGCAATCCTTGATTGATACAAGGACAACATACTTGATCATATCCCATTAAATTACTTATACTTGTTTATATACTACTATATATATATCCTAGGAACATTCTAGTAGGTGGAACCTTCTAGTAATCATTCTCACATTTATTGATTTCACACTATTACATAGGCCTTATTTACTATAAATGGCCTCCACATATAAAAATGCATAACCACATATCTATTATTATTCCCATTGGGTTTCTCCCTAGTTACCCCATACTACCCCATAGGTATAATACATTCCATACCCCTTCACACATTTAATTCTCAAAACATGGGAATAAACCATACAATATGATCTGGTAAGAAATGTAGCCAGCGCATACCAATAACGAGAATCCAAGCATCCTAGTGAAATGTGAACATGTGGTCCAATTTATTTCTTTCAATCTCTCCTCATTGTGATAATCTGATATCTCCATGCATTGTTGTTATTCCTCCACGCACCTCTTGATTGTTTGTTATTTTGGTGCCATGTTAGTCCATAATAAGTTTGTTGATGCTCACACCCTTTCCTTGATGACTTTTTTTTTCTCTAGGTGGTGTGGGTGGTGGTATAGATCAACCTTAACTCTTGGTGTGTCTTGGTTTTACTCTTCAACATGTTGTTCCTTGAAGTCATTGAGCTCCTTGTCTTCTTTTTTATGTCCTTCATGGGGATTTCCTTCATATTCTATTGTAGGCTCTACTTATGATTTAACCTTGGATTTTGCAATTATTTTCCTTGCAATAACTTCTTTAGGTGCCCTTGTGGACCCTTCTAGATAAGGAAGATAAATATATTTCAATATAAGTTTATTTTTCTTATACAAAATCTTCAAAAAATTATTTTGCACATTAACATTAACTTTACCAACTAATCCTATCCAAGGATATCCAAGAATAACATCCACATCATTCATATCAATGGCTTGAAAATTAAAATGCAATGCATATTTATCCATAGTGAGCTTCAAATCTTTGAAAATTTGTATAGTATAACCCTCAAGTTGTGTTCTTTGGATATGTTTTACAAGAACTTGCAATCTATTATCCAAATGGACATTGTTGAAATTATGTTGGCAACTAGGGATAATAGAAACAATGAATGTTTTTTTATGAATACATCCATGAACTTGTAATATAGAGTTTCCACATGAAAATGAAACCTTGGTGCTCTCTTTATCATTATTATTAGCATGAGACCATTTATCTAAAATGAGTGTTTCATATGCTTCATAGGAAAGTGCCATCATCTCGACAAAGTCAAATGACTACCACCATATGGCAATATTCTTTGAAACCATAGTGTAGACAATATTTCCACTTCTCTTTCCATAATGACTTTTGGAACTTTATGAATTATTCAATACTAGGACCATCATCTTTGCCAAGTAAATACATCTTACTTGGAAAAAATCTTCAACAAAAACTAGGGTTTGTAAAAATAACTTACATTTCAATGGAGCTCCTTGAGGTCACTAAATTCAAATGGGCATAACTACAATTATACTGCTATGATTGGCTAGTATTACCACAATTATGAAATTCCACAACCACTATTCATATATTGGTGTTGGTGTGACTAAAATCTAAGCACTCTAGCAAAATATATTTGATCTAAACATCACATGGCCATCCCTGAAAAAAAACCTAAGAAATTATTGATTGTAACTTGGGTATATTTTTTAGAGGAACTCATATATGTAACCTGTTCCTTCAAATTCCACATARAAAGTTTCATAATTCAAGCTAAAGGCCACTCTCCTCTTTTAACTTTGAAAAAATATGTAAAAAGGAAAAAAGTATTCCTTTTTTTTGCCCAACAAAGAGCTTTGATACCAAATGTTGTGTACTCAATAAATGTAAAAATAAACAATATAAATCAACTAGAATATAATAGATCCACAAAATAGATAATAAGATAATGAAATCAATCTATTTTGTAATCAATATATTTGAAATATAATATAGATATTAAATCCTTTAACTTCATAAATAAATCAAAGAATTCACACAAAACAATCAACGCAAGAATTAGAGTAAACCCTTGAGTTAGGATAACGCCATATATTATTGCCTAAGGAAGGAATGCACTCCCAAGCAATCCTTGATTGCTGCAAATACAATATACTTCACCATATCACATTACATTTATGATACTTGTTTGTATAATACTATTTACCTCCTAGGAACATTCTAGAGGAGGAGTAAGCCTTCTCACATTTATTACTTTCACAATATTGCATAGGCCTTGTTTACTACAGATGGCATCCATACATAACAATTGGTAACCACATATATATTATTATTCCCATTGGGTATCGTTCTAGTTACCCCATATTACCCCCTAGGTATACTACAACATTAATTCCCCAAGCTTGAGGAGGCCAATTGATTGTTGGCATAATGAGATTCCTACCAACAATACATTATGTTGAGGAACCCTTTCCCTCCTCACAACCATTAGTTGATTGCTACATTCCAAAAAAGCCTTCACCTTTGCAAGGGGGAAATGAGGGATCCCTGCACCTAGCGAATGTTTACATGTATGAACAAGATGTGAATGTCTAGACCAGGGATCATATTTACAAATCCTATAAATCTGGTTCCAAAGGGAAATGAACTACTTCTCTTAAGTTGTATAATCCTCTCTAGATAGATAAACCAGTGGTTGAAGAAATGTTGTGCATGCCCAAGTGTGTGCTCAAAATATTGACACACAATCCCAATTCCAGGACTGTACCTCAGAATTAGTCCATTGTGGAAGATCTATCCTAGGAATTATGTGTTATGTCTATGCTCTAGGTTCTCTAGAGCCATCCCATGCAAAGGAGAGAATATAATTAATCTATAGGATCTTTTGACCTTGCAGAATCTCAGTGGACAATGTGAAACCCAGGATTCCACACCATGTCTCTTTCCAAATTCATGTGTTGTATTGCAATACACACATATATAGGATAGAAGTAGATGAAGGCACATCAACTTGCATAATGTACTTGTCTTGTTGGAGAGATATCGACTCCCTAATATTAACCCTTCCCCAACCATGTTAAAATCCTTCAATGAGAATTTTTTCAGATCTCATGGAATCATCCCCACATTCCCCATTGAATTTGGGGGGGAAATGATATTCGTAGAGGTGGAGGTGGTTGATCCTCTTCTCGAATAAAGCCTTCTCTTAGGATGAAGTTGGACCTATTCCATGAAGGTTGTGGTCACCTTGGTATTATAAGTCATTTTTTTTTCTCACTAAGGGAAGATCATCAATATTGACCAATTGTCCTACAATCAGCCTGATCCAACTACCTCATAGATATCTAATGCCCCTTTGGTAGATAATTCAATGAAGGCATGTAAAATCATTTGTGTTGGGATGTACACTACATTGATTGGAACTTATAACAATCCAACCCCCATATCATATATCAACTGAACTCCAACATGCATGATCCCCACAACTAAAAGTTGTTACTTTAGGACATCCTGTTTTGAAGACCTATGGGTTCTACCATATCCTTCTATCTTGGTAGGGGAACTAGGCATGCAGGAATGGAAATGAATTTATTTTCAACTAATATTTCCTATTAGGCCATTCAAGAAGCCTTCATAGACATTGATGTTATTTCTCCTTTGTCATAGGAATCAAATCATATTATCTCACCCGTTTGGGCCTCCAACTCTACCATGGATCTCTTGCATTTGGATTTTTCTTCTAACAAGGTTGTTAGCAATGCCATGACTAGATTTGAGAGCTTGTGGGAAGATATCCAAGATCGCTTATATTCCCTTCCCATATTGATCAAATTAGAGAATGGATATTTAAATATCACCATGATTGGTCATCCCGACTGGTCTGTAAACCCCCTAGAGATGCAAGGTACATGTGTCAATGGAAATATGGAAAACATATCAAATACCATACCAAACAACATTTATAGGGATCTTGATGCTGTGGATAATGTATTTATTGGGGTGGACTATTCTTCTATGGAACTTGAGACCTATACTTCCCTTGTCATGGAATTTCGTGATGTTTTTTCTTGGACTTATGAAGCAATGATTTCCATTGATCCCAGGATTGTAAAACATGATATTAGAATACTTGAGAATGATAAACTTGTTCAACAAAAGTTGTGACCATTCAACCCTATAAAGGCGGCGTTGGCCCTGGACCAAGTTTTGGAGAACCTTGGTCATGTTTGAACATTTTTGGGACTTCGACAGGATGGTCGAAGATGGAGTGCCTAGGCGAAGCGGAGATCGCGAGATCTCGCCATTTTTACATGATTTTTGGGTTTTAGGGTTTATGTAATGGTTATGGGATGTCGTCCCATGGATTTTTCCCATGCTTAGGCCCCTTTTGTAATGTATAAATAATTATCTAGGCATTGTAAGAAGTAGATCTGGTTAGCTACATGAAAAGACCTAGTAGGCCGATGGCTTAGTGCTAATGTTAGCTATGTGCAAGAAGATGTGTTAAGGCTTGCAGAGCTAAGTGAAAGTGTTTTGTAATTGCCTTGTGTGTAGACTGTGGAAAGGCTCTGTGCTTTGACCTAACTCGGGGAAGGAAGATCTGGCGAGGTGTGCGGAGATCTCCTGTCCTATGCAAAGTTGGATCTGTGGCTTGGTGCATGTAAGTAGATTGGAAGAAGCTAATAAATAGAAGAAAAGTTGGTGGACGTAGCCCCACACTGTGGCGAACCACGTATATCCTGTGTCTATTGGCTTTGTGTTAAATCGTTCATGTGTTTATGTATTTACTTTCTTGGTGTAAGGATATTGATGTATGGTAGATAGATCTATGAATGCTTAGTGCTTATTATGTGAATGAATGTTAGATCTGAGATTATGCTAAGTGCTTAGAGATGTTTGATCTGTTTAATACTGCGTTGTTCTATAATTAGGGTTTAACCTGTGAAGTGAATAAGGGTTAAAGAATAGTGAATGTTATTGGCTAAGTGATTTGTTAAGCATTGTGATCATAGATCGGTGTCCTAGATAGGTTGTAGACACCTGAGTCCTGCAACCCCCCTTGCCTCTACCTCGGGTGAGACTTCATCTTCTTTGCAGGTGTTGCTGAAAGGGTCGGTAGTTAGGGTTTTGTTGGTGCATTGTTAAAGCATTGAACCCTGGGTCTTCCCCTGTGCCAACAAATGGTTCTATTGCTAGGACCTGAAACTGTGATCGTTGGGAACCGAAGAAAAGAGAAAATTTATGTGCATAGATTTGTTGATGTAGTGTGCAATATTCTACTTGTCTTGTGAAGCTCTATTCTAAGAAGAGCATCCTGATGTAAAGGAAAGAGGTAAGATCTTAAATATTTGTGCTCTGGTAAAGGTAAGATAAGTGGAAAATTTCGTTTTGAAAGTATGAATTTAGGTATGTTTGATAAAAAAATTCCTAGTTTGAAAACTAGGGCATAGCTAGAAGAAACAAGATTTGATTTGAATAAATTTGATAGAGGTAATGAAAGATATGTTATTCTTATGCATAGAAATAATTTTTGGACTAACAAGTGGATGCAAGATCCTAGAAATAAGTTTTTGCAGGTACAACACTATGATCCCAGTGCGCAATACAGAAAAGGTTGGCAATCATTTAAGAGAAAGAGAGGATTGGCATTATGTTATAGTTGCAGAAGACCAGGACATCTTGCTAAGGAATGCCCTGGTAGAGGTCCTATTTGTCTTTGTTGTAAAGTTGTTGGTCATGAAGTTTTGGATTTCCCTAGAATGATTCTAAAGTTAAGGACATGAACATGAAACAAGAAGACTGTGAAGAAGGCCAAGAGACTAAAAATATACTAGAACACTAGAAAGAATCAGAGACTATATTATTGCAGATGAAAGAAACATTGAATGATCACAGAGACATCAATTTATCAGAGATATTAAAAGAGAATGAGTGCATAGAAACAATAATAGGAGACTTCGACATAGACTACGTATTGGATGTAGAAACACAAATGAATATCATGACATAAAGTACTTGGGAAATTTTGGGAAAGCCTGCTATGGTTCCTTCATTGGGAAGGATAGGATTGTTAAAGGAAAGATGATAACCCTATGTGGAATACTTACTCATGTACCTATGATTTCCTATGGAACATCGACAGAAGAATAATTTGAGGTCATCAAGTTTTTTGAGAACAACGCTCCTTTTGAACTTTTTCTAGGAACAACCTGGATTGAAAAAGATTAGATCCGAAGGAAAGAAGAAGAGGAAGCCACATAACAGAAAAATAAATAATTAAGGGATTTTATAGCTAGGAGAATAACATGCTTAATAGAAGAACAGGAGGACAATTCTAAGTAGCATAAGGTTTTTGAAGTTGAAGGAACACAGGAAGGCTTGAAAAACCTATCCATGTAGGGAAGAAGTGCATCTACCCCAGAAATGGTAAGAGAAGAGGTATTACACTCAAACCATTTGAAAGATTCTCAGCAATGTGAAGTTACTATGTTAAGAGTTGATAAGAATAAGAATGGAAAGAGGAATCCAGAGACTCATATCACAGGAAAGAAGGCCAAAAAGATCAGTAAGAAGAAAGCAAAGTTAGAAAAATTGCAGGAAACTCTAGAGAGGACTTCACATAAGGAAGGCTTGCATAACTTGAACCTCACCAGAATAGCAGAACAATGCAGAAAATAAATTTGACTTGGCGAAACAATATGACCGTTGGAGGCATCCTGACCATTAGAAGGACGCTCTGGAATGGATAGAAACATAGTTATTTCTGACTTGGACAATTGGGACCGCGCCATAACAGATGTAATCATATTGATTGAGGCATTCCTGCCCATTGGAGGAATCCATTATGACATTTCTTATTTAATCCGTCGAATGCCTCACCAGGGACACTTTTGCAAATTGTGATTATCCGAGATAACAGAGAAACGAGTGTTATTATGCTATGCTTTTGAGACCTCAACACACGTTTCTTACCTTGAGCACCCATTCACCTACCTGAGATAATTGACCACGAGCGTGTATGTCGGGCGAACACATCATAGTAGAGAAGTTTGTGGAGGAGATATTAATAGACCTTATGGCTGAGAAGGTCATGTCCACAGGAGTACATGCCTCATTGACGAGAGGATTGAAAACATCCCCCTCAACTGCATGTCGATCTAGTCGAATTGGGCCATCCCGAACTGGGACAGAGAAGAGAAGAAAGAACCGTGACGACCTGGCGAATGAAAATCTCATCTTGTCGATCTTGCCCGACTACATCTCGCCTTTGGCTGGTGTGTTTAATTGCGATAGTTTCCCAAGATATTTCGAGTACACACTCATCACTGCATACCTCTCGAAGGGGATATGCATAGTAGGACCACAACTAGGACTGATCCCTAATCTTAAGATCAACGACATTAACCTAGGTGACAGGAATAATTATGCGCTTCTCACACTACATAAGTACTTGAAAATTATGACGAGGAAGAAGCCGAAGATAGTCCCCCAACCATGGATTAAGGAGATTTCAAGGTCCACCATCCTTAACGTTATGAAGATATCCCACTTCGGTAGACACTCCATTGGTTTAGGCCACTCATGAAGTTCGACGTAGATCGACACTTCATATATATCACCATGCCTGGGGATGAGATCAAGGAGGAGTTGCAGTCGTACTACAAGTTGACTGAGGAAGATATGGAGGAGATAACCAAGGAATGGTCGGTTGAATTCCTTGTATCAGTTGGAGATGAAGAACTCTTCGACCTTGACCTCATCGAAAGTTCTATGGTCACTAGGACTTAAGTGGGATGGACCGAGTAGCACCAAGAAGAAGAAGAAGGAAGAAGTG
>SNQJ01S0109352.1:25493-36091 GCA_010110895.2 Picea sitchensis
TTCTCAGATGTGCATGGCTTTTAGCGACCACAGTCACGCATTGGGCACATGTGCGCTTTTCCTGTGTTTATGTTTTGCGCATGTGCGCACACACCCTGTGTAGTCATAGCGCACTTTAATTTAATCATTGGTTGTATACTTTTTGACCGTTTTTGGAAATGATTTTTTGGTAATTTTGGTCCATGGGTGACCTCATAACTGTTTGACGATGCTGGATTCTTGTAACCATTTGAGGACGAAATTTCAGTGATAACACTCGCTGAAGCCATTCAACAACTTCAAGCAAGAGTAGCAGAGTTAGAACTGCAAGCAGTGTTGAGCACTTCGTAGGAAGTGCAAGACCAGAAGCAAGAAACTATCAGGAGTGCAGTCGAAAGAATCAAGGCATTGGCTTCAGAATGAAAGAAATTAAGTAATCGAAGCGTGTATACCTATGAGCACCTTGTAGAAGACCTGGAGTTGAGGATATTGGAGGCACAACTCTAGGAGGTGAAGCAACATGCATTGATTGTGCAAGCACAACTGAAGCATATTACAGGCATTGAGAAGATGAATAGATCACAGGAGAAGTGTCCAGTTCAACAACAGGTCACTTCCATCCAGAGCAGAGTGATGGAGGTGACACAACAACTCCAACCAGTGAAGGACGAAGCTTTCACCCTTTTTGAAGAGATCGACAGACAAGGTGCACATCTAGAATAGGTGGTCACAATAGTAGAACAATGCTTGGTAGGGCCTGTCACCGAGAAAGTCATTGAGGACTTCACTGAGAAGGAGGCTCTGGAGAAGCAACAAGTCGAGGAAACTCAAGCTCAGTTCGAGGCCTTCGAAGCAATATTGCCCAGATCAGAGTGACTCGGGACAAGTCACAGGTGAGTGTTGGGGGCCTGTTGGCCCTTGAACAAGTTTTGGAGAACCTTGGTCGTGTTTGACCATTTTTGGGACTTCGACAGGCTGGTCGAAGATGGAGCTCCCAGGTGAAGCGACGATCCTGGGATCTCACCCTTTTTACGGGTTTTTTGGGTTTTAGGGTTTATGTAACGGGTATGGGATGTCGGCCCATGGGTTTTTCCCATGCTTAGGCCCCTTTTGTAATGTATAAATAAGTAGCTAGGAATTGTAAGAAGTAGATCTGTTTAGCTACGTGAAAAGACCTAGTAGGTCGATGGCTTAGTGCTAATGTTAGCTATGTGCAAGAAGATGTGTTAAGGCTTGTAGAGCTAAGTGCAAGCATTTTGTAAGTGCCCTGTGCGTAGACTGTGGAAAGGCTCTATGCTTTGACCTAACTCGGGGAAGGAAGATCTAGCAAGGTGCGCTTAGATATCCTATCCTATGTGGAGTTGGATCTGTGGCTTGGTGCATGTAAGCAGATTGGAAGAATCTAATCAAGAGAAGAAGAGTTGGTGGACATAGCCCCACACTGGGGTGAACCACGTATATCTTGTGTCCATGTGCTTTGTGCTATATCATTCATGTGTTTATGTATTTACTTTCTTGGTGTAAGGATCTTGATGTATGGTATATAGATCTATGAATTCTTAGTGCTTATTATGTGAATGAATGTTATATCTGAAATTATGCTAAGTGCTTAGAGATGTTTGATTTGTTTAATACTGCGTTGTTCTATAATTAGGGTTTAACCTGCGAAGTGAATAAGGGTTAAATATTAATGAATGTTATTGGATAAGTGATCTATTAAGAATTATGATCAAAGATTTGTGTCCCAGCTAGGTTGTAGACACCTGAGTCCTGCAACCCCCCCTGCCTCTACCTCGGGTGAGACTTCATCTACTTCGCAGGTGTTGCCGAAAGGGCTGACAGTTAGGGTTTTGTTGGTGCATTGTTGAAGCATTGAACCCTAGGTCTACCCCTATGCCAACAGGTGGTTGCGATCAAAGAAAAGGTAGATAAGATGCTCAAAGATGGATTCATTTACCTAGTTCACTTAAATGAGTGGATATCTAACCCCCTGCCCATTGAAAACAAATAGGGAACTATTTGAGCTTGCATTGACTTTGGAGATATGAATAAGGATTTTTTGAAGGAAAACTATCCAACTCCCTTCATAAACTAGATAATTTATGAGTGTGATGGGAGTGAGATCTTCTCATTCATGGATTGTTTTTTCGGTTATAATTAGATCCGAATTTGGCTAGAGGACCAACATAAAACTGTGTTTATTTTTCCTTGGGGAACCTTCACTTATCGTAAAATTAATTTTGACCTTAAAAATGTTGGGGATACTTTTCAATAGGCTATGTAATATTATTTTCATGTCATCACACACATTTTCAAAGCATACCGCTATGATTTTTCTGCAGTCTCTCATAAGTGGGAAGATCATCATATGCACCTTCGTGCAGTGTTTGATATATGTTGTTACTACAAGATTTGTTTGAATTCTTAGAAATGTGTCTTGTGTGTCATGTCAAGGTGATTTTTAGGTTTCATTGTTTCCAATATGGGGATATGATGGTTTACCCACTCAATTTTGAGGCAATAGTTGAGTTCCCCCCCACATAATTTGTTCCAACTACAAATATTTTACGGAAATGTTAACTTATTGATATCGTTTATTGTAAACTATGTTGAGGTTTCTTGCTATGTTGAGGTAAAAATCATGATAAAGTGTAGAAAGTTTAGAAAAGATGATGCAACAAAAGAAGAAGAAGACATGACAAAAGAAACAAAACACGGACTTGTGATGAAGTATGCAAAGAGGATAATTTCGAAAAAGATGAAGAAGAAAGATCAAGCAAGTGATGAAAGAATCATATTTGCAACAATAAAGGAAATAGTTGATGAGCCTTTGCATGTGTTGTGGAAAGCATGGATTTGCACATATGTGTTTTTCATCTCGTGTATGTCCGAGTTGATCGACACGGTAATTTTAAGAATTTGGTTTTACTATATTGGAGTTATTTTTGTTAGAATTCAGAACTCTAACAAATGACCAGTGATTATAGAAGATTCAAGACAAATACTGTATGATGTAAAGTATGTGCATGATTCGAGAGGAGGAACACTTCATGTTTTATGATATATTATATCTTGCTAATGTTTTGAAATCCTGGATGGGTGTTTGATGTAATGAAAATCAAAAGAGAGTTGTGGATAGAAGGAAGTTATAGCTACATGTTTATTCCTTCTAGTTGTTACTTGATGAAATAATGTTTGATGAATGTTGCACTATAAGTCCTCATATGTATGTGAAGAGAATGTAAGATTGGCATGGATACATCCCATATCCATACTATTTTCCTAGAGAACTAGAAAGAACCATGGTTGGTTACTTAGGTCTCTTGGTATATGGAAGTATGTGTTACACATTATTTCCGTCATCCCTATGACCATTAATGATGTAAAAATATATGTTTCCTTCAGAGGGGTTGGTGGCCTGAATTCCTGAAGAAACAAGGGAGAAGAACTTTTACTGAGAGAACAAGTTGTATTTTCCTTTACAAAAACCCTATTAAAGAGGATTTCCACAGGCTACTCTATACACAGGGTGCATAAATACCTGATTTCCATAGGTTGTACTAAATCTAGGCTGCAGAGTTTCTATAGGCTACATTATAGCTAGGGTGCGGAAATTCCTGTACGTAGGAAAAACGAGCATTTTCTCAATGCTTCTAGAAGGAGAAGCTTCTATGATGAGGTGGCCTCCGAACGGTTTGGATCTTACTTTCTTTCATGACTTAGTGTGATCATCCTAACCTCCTCACCTTATCCTCTTTAGCTTATAAAAGGAGAGGATCTCTCATGGAGAAAGTTAGTTGGATTGAGATTGGGTTTTGTAGCTTGGGGTTTTTGGAGCTTGTATATTGGTTTTGAGCTTTGCTTTGTCAAGATAGATTGTGAATAACTATCAGATCCATGGTCTCAGAATTCTTGGATTAGAAGTGTGTGGGAAGAAAGGAACTGTTGGAAGGAACCTGACGACATCAAGGCATCTGGTTGTATATTTCTTCCACATTATTTAATACAAATATACTTTTCTTTCCTATATGAATGTTATTTTTCCATATTGTATGATTTTTTGATCACATACATAGTTTCGTATCAAGTAGACTCTATTATTCTTGTCTTCGTTTGCTTGTGTTTATTTGCAGATATTTATCCATAAGCCTCATGACGGAGCTTGGATTGCATTGGCGAAGTCAGATATTCGATATTTAAAATTTATGTTCTAGATCCATTTCTCATTTGATAGTTGAATCTAAGGAAAGAGTAGTGTATTGTCTCATTTTATTCTAGTTTCATATTGAAGCTAGGGGGATTGATTTGTGTCTGCACTTAACAATTAGCCCGATAAAAAAATTGGCGACTCAACTGGGGAACAAATTGTTTTCCTAGTTTTCCTTGCTTTCTTGCTTTGATTGCCTAGGTTTTTTTTTCTGAGTCCATGGGGGATCCATCGATCCTCTCTAGATATGGAAGTTCTTTTAGACTCTTTTCCCTTTTTCCAATTTTCCTTTGTTTACAGGCATTTCCGCACTGTATCCCATATGCAGCCTACAGAAACCTTAAATCGTCGCACCCTGACTTCTTAGACCAATGTGGAATCTCTGCACCCTACCCATATCTAGCTTGTGGAAACATCAAATTGTCGCACTGTACCTTACTGTTGGGTTGTGATGTCTCGTGTAGAATTTTTTGGATTAAGTCTTTTTGTCTTCTGTCACCCAGTTTTTCTTTGACCACCTGGGATGAAGTTTTGGACCATGTATTTGACTGTTTATGGTATTCTTGACAATTTTTGAGCTACTTTTAGCCATCTTTCATTTGTTTTCTTTTGAAATATTTGGTATCTTTCTTTGGGTGTCTTTCCATTACAAAGCATTGTTTTTTCTTTAGAATTGTTTGGTGAAATAATTTATTTTTATTTTATTGAATAGTTTGTGTTAAAAGAAAAAATTGTTTGGGTTTCTTTGTTTCATATTGATTTGTTATTTCTTGTAGCTATCTTCGAAACAAAAAAATTTCATTTCTTGATTTATCTTAGATTGGGGGGCATCTTTGCATTTGAAGTAGCAAAATTGCATGGTTTTTGGCATTTTTTAGTCTTGAATTGGGGGCCAAGAATAATGTATTGGTGTACAATCTATTTGGCTCATTTATTAAAATTCTTGATATTGACGAGTTTAATTAAATTTTGGGACATTGTGCATCTGGGAATGATAAACGTTTTATCCTTCTTGTAATATAGCTTTCATCGAAGTGAAATATTTTCATTCTCATTTCTTTGCATTGTTTAGAGTCAGTCAAAAAATCATTTAGTCCACGCCATTTTCCTCTTGAGTAACAACAACCTTAAAATAAAATGCTTATAAAAATTGATTAGACATTTTAATATTTTTTGGTAGCAAACCTACATTCAATTAGTTGTAGGGCTTTGGAATAGGTGTGAAAGATAACTTTCCAAAGCTACAAACAAACATAGAATATTGAGTTGGGGAGCAGTGAAATCCAATTGCTACATTTTGTCCTGGGAAGCCCTTATCACACAAGGGTCAATCACAAGGTCACATTAAGACTAGAAGAGTTACTCACCCTGCTTTGTTGGTCTTGGTGTATAAATTGCGCGTATTATGGGGGTCTCTTGAAGGTATACCCACAATGATGAGTGGAATCCTTTAAAGTTGATTTCGGGCTAGATACCATGCCTTTGCATGTGGATCGGACTGTCGATTGTTTCCCCAGGAATCACTATTGTCATTTGTAACCTTAGTGGCCTATCTCTTTAGGGTCTTTACACAAAGTGACTGTGGACGGGAAACTCTTCATGATACCTGGAATCGACGTTGGCCAAACTCACTCGGGTTGCTTGGAGGGTATACCCACGATTATGTGTGGGAGCTTGCACCAAGGTGTAAGTATGTTAAGAAGGTCGTCAACGTAACTTTTCCACCCACTCTATCACATCCCCTTCTTATATTGTTCTTGCGACGTTGGATTTGATCACCAACTAGTGCGTTCATTGTGAGAAGGTTTTGTTTGTTTTTTTTCTTCCTAGATTTTTAGTGTGTGTTGTTTGTTTTCCCTAGTGGAATCTAGGTTGGATTTTTGTTTTAATGGCGTCAGTTCCTAAAATGACCAATGAAGGAAATCCTTTTCCAGGGGAACCTTTTGTTTTTCCTTCTTACAAAAACGTTGGTCCTCCTCATATCGCTACTTTGAGCCTTCCATGTCTCACAATTGGATTATCGGTATGGTTGTTTTCCACTCGGATAATCCCAAACGTAGCTAGTGCTTCGGTTGTAAGCACGTCCCCCCAAGAACATCAATATCATGTTGATCCTTCACCTTCTTCACCAATAATATATTCTTCACCTTCTTCACTTCCAGGGTCCTCTTCTATTTCATCTTCTTCGCCGAGTGAAAGCTCTGTAGCTAGTAACCCACTGGATAAGAAGAAGAAGAAAAATAAGCAAGGATCTACACCTCCAACCACTACTAAACATGTTAGAAAGAATTAAATTACTGTTAATCATGTTGGGAGTCTTGATGATGCCAATATCACCCAAACTCGTAAGCCTAAGTACCCTTGCAGGATTTGTAAGGGTAGCCATCTTCTTAAGGATTGCCCTGGTCTATCCAAGGTCATAGAAGCATGGTCTATATCTCCTTGCCAGTCTATGTTGTCAGCCTCTGAAAAACATGCTAATGACATCCTGTCAACTAGTCAGGATACCATTGGGAAGAAGAAAAGTAAAATCAAGTTCTCATGTATGTTATGCAAAGGGAGTCATCTAACTCACCTTTTCCCTCATATGGATGAAGCCTTGAAACTACTGAAACACATGACTATTTCACGATCTCAACTTCTAGCTGCTTATCGTAGGCTTTCTCTCAACCCCCCTATCGTTGATGGAATGATTAATCTAGTCCCTTCGTTGGTCAATCCAGTTTATCATGTCGTCAATCTGGTCACATCCTTAGTTGAACCAGTTGACAAAGTGGTTGATCTAATCCCATCCTCAGTCAATCCCACTCTCCCACCAAAGAGTGAAACCCAAGAGATCGATTTATTTCCACCTGTCGACCCCATTCTCCCCCTGGAGAATGCAACCCAAGTGGTCGATCCTACTCTCCTACTAGAGAGTAAACTCAATTCTTCCCACGTTTTTCTTGTTGATACAGACACTACTGTCCTAGGAGGCATTCCTCCTTCTGCCGTGGAACCCCCTTCAAGTAATTAGGCCATCCTTTTCGATTGGGGTGTGTTGACTGGACCTCGTCTTCCCTCTCACATTCCTTTCCAGATTACAGCACAGGTTTGTGGTCAGGATGTTCCTCAAACAGTGATAGATGAAGGTTTGTCTGTTATTATTTTGTCCTCTATTACCTGGAAAGCTTTGGGTTATCCTTAACTTGCGTCGATTACACCGAATCTGTTATCTTTTAACAAAAGAACCAATCAACCTTTAGGGACCCTTCCTCAATTTTTCTGTAACTTTGGGAGGGAAAATTGTCTTTATTGATGTCATTGTAGTCCAAGACCCCTTGGATTTTTCTTTACTCCTTGGATGAGATTATGTCTATGCCATGAAAGATAATGTGTCCACTCTTTTTCGTGTGATATCTTTCCCACACGATGGAAAAATGGTGACTATTGATCAACTTTCATTTATTGGCCCTGACTTGACCATCAACTCAATGAACTCCCTAAATGGTTCATATATGTAGTCAGTTTCACCCTCGCCACAGGTCAATTATGTGGCGTTTTCCCCCATGCCTTCACCTACCAATGAAGATGGGTATCTCACTGTAAGCTCAGTCTCTTATGACTTAGATCTGGTAGTTGACATGGTGGTCTCTTCGATAGGGTATTTAGAGATTGATCTCATTGTCCCTATCGTGGCCCTCGACATGATGTCCTTCCAGAGTGTTGTTCTTTCATCGAGTGAAGATCTCTTGGAAGCTGTGACTAATTTTTGTCCCTTGACATGGTTTCATTCCAGAGAACTGTCCTCTTGGAAGCCATGATCAAAAAGAGAGATTTGAGCATGATTTCCTGATTTCAAGCTCGTTAAAAAATGAAACCATCTTTGAGCATGATTTTTTGATTTCAATCTCGTTAAAAAATGAAACTAGTTTTGAGCATGATTTTCTGATTTCAAGCTCATTAAAAAATGAAACCATCTTTGAGCATGATTTTCTGATTTCAAGCTCATTAAAAAATGAAACCAACTTTGAGCATGATTTTCTGATTTCAATCTCATTAAAAAATGAAATCATCTTTGAGCATGATTTTCTGATTTCAAGCTCGTTAAAAAATTAAACCATCTTTGAGCATGATTTTATGATTTCAGGCTTGTTAAAAAATGAAACCATCTTTGAGCATGATTTTATGATTTCAAGCTCGCTAAAAAATGAAACCATCTTTGAGCATAATTTTCTGATTTCAGGCTCATTAAAAAATGAAACTAGTGATGAGGATAGTTTTTGCGTCTTTGTGGAAACCTCATTAAAAAATCAAACATAGGTTACAATCATAGTTCCTATTTATGTGTCAATCTCGTTCAAAAATTAAACAAAGGTCTAGGGATTGAACCTAGATTCCAGGGCATAGTTTTTGCTTCTCTGTGGCAAGCTTGTTAAAAAATTAAATAGTTCTTCCCCCTTTTCGTTTGAGTCAAGTCTAGTATTTGAAGCTTCCTTTCCTTCACCTTTGCAGTTGGACGAAACAAAGCTTGGGGGGAAATGCTTCTAGACTTTGGACTTCATGTTGAAGTTGAGCCACTAGTTTCTTAAGCTGTGGGCTAAGTAAGAACCATCCCTGGATAATGCGTTGGGAATTCCAAGCATAGTTTTCTATGGTTCCATCTTGTGTAAAAATGAAACCACCTACCTCAAGCATAGTTTCCTTTGGTTCATGATTGTGTAAAAATGAAACCAGGTCCAAGCATAGTTTCCTCTGGTTCACGCTTGTGTAAAAATGAAACCAAGTCCAAGCATAGCTTTGTTTAGTTTTAATCTTGTGAAAAAATAAAATCTATCCCAAGCATAGTTTTGTTTTGTTTTAAATCTTGCGTAAAAATGAAAACAATCCTGAGCTTAGTCTTTGTTCTTTCTCATGCTCATAAATACATGAGAATAAGTTACCGAGATTAGTCTTTGTTCTTTCCCGTGCTCGTAAATAGGTGAGAATGTAACCAAGTATACTTTTATCATTTTTTTGGACTCATAAAGGTTATACGAAAAAGGAACCCCCTGGAGTTCCCTTTAAGCTCTTTTCAGATTCTCTAAATATGAAAGATTGTTGAGCGATCTTGTTCTTTTCATGCTCATTAAAGTATTTGAAGAAAATGTTTGTTGAGCAATAGTTTATCTCTTTTTGGTCTCATCATACTACTTTACGAAAAATAAATTTTTGGAGTTTTCTTTAAGTGTTTTTCAGACTCTCTAAACATGAAAAACCCCTGAATTTTCTTTCTTGGGACTTGTAAAACAAGCATTGAAAGGCCCATATGGGATCGAACCACTCCTTCCTAGGGTTCGTTAAACATGATCCAAGGGACTCATCCAAAGGATGAGCTTACATTTAAAGCATATGTTATCCTCCTCAAGCTTGTGTAAAAATAAAGAGGTACTCGCCAGAAATGGTGGGGGGGGAATTGGGAAAGAAATGTGTCTAAACCTGTATTCTATGGAAGAGTCACTTTTGAATATGACACCCTTTCACTCGCTTTGTGTATAGGTTGGAAAATACACTTGTCTCTTAGTCATACTCCTTTATAAGATTACAAATCGGTGTGTGATCCCTGTTGTTGATTCATTTTTTCCAAGATAGTTTTTGTGTCATCAATATGTTCAAAGAGAAGTTCAACTCGAAAAGCCTTCTATTGCATCAACCATTTTTGCAGTCCTTAATCCTTCTATTGCATCGACCATCCCTGAGTCAGTCCTGAATCACTTTTTACTCTGATCTACATCAAATCTTATTACCTGTTTCGTGTCATTTGATGGGGGATACATTAAGGCCCTCCTGTGACGAGTCTTTTTCTATCGATGTCAACTCATTATCCAAGAATTAGACTTAGAAACTAATTGGTACCTTGGAACTTGCATGCCTCAATGGCAGGTTCCTCGCTTTTGACAATGGGTTTTCATTATTGACCCCTGGTCAGAAGATTCTGTTGGGTGTTTGACTTCAGCTCATTAATTCACATTCATTGGATTGTACTAGAGTACCTTGGGAGTCATTGACATTAATGGTGATTTCCCTCGCACTTGTTAACAATATACACTAATGACCAGTAATCAAGTGGTTTCTATCATGTTCGACTTCAACACATGTATTCACATGGTTAGATTCATACTTTAGAGTGGTGGAGATGAAGACCCTGGATCTTTTCTGACAGATTTAGGTTGCGTTGAAGTATATTTAGTTTGTATTGTTTCATAGATCCACATTGTATGTCTGGTGGCTATGTTCAAATTTGAGTCTTTAACACATAGATCCACAGTGTATTTTTAGTGTCTATGATCAGATTTGAGTCATAATGGTATGGATCCATAGTGTATGTTTGGTGGACATGGCTTGTATTACTTGACATGGATCTTTGCATTTCGTCATTTATGCTTTGAGTCAT